>CM070647.1:23780258-24061485 GCA_036346575.1 Dendrocalamus sinicus
AACTCTAGAGATTGTTCGTGACCTTGTCGGCGCATCGATCAACCTAACCACGAGGGTTCTTCTTCCTGCAAGCAATCAAGAACAAGCAAGAACAAGATGAACAGCAACTCAATTGCAAATAACGATGTAAGATTCAATCCAAAACAGAGAAACGGTGGGGTTCCGAAGACAAGTATTCGGGCGGTCTAGCCGACACGCGCGAGTACAAGGCAAAGCAGCAAAAGCTAACTTAGTCTAAACAAAACCCCAAACCCTAGAAGAGGGTGCGGCTGCCTATTTAAGGGTCACGGAAGGTGGAGGGTCGGCCAAAACACAAGGAAGCCGAATAGGACTCGAATTACAAGGCCCAAGGCCCACTTTGACTCGGACTGGAAAAGCAACGTGAATTGTTTTGCAGTTTCTGGTCGACTCGGATGGAATTTGTAGGTGAGGCCGGATCCATCTGAAAGTAGACTTCAAGAGCTTTCCAACAAGTACTCATGGGCCCCGAGAAACCTTCTGGATCAAAAGTTACGGCCGTTTGAAGTAGGCGCTGTCAACAAGGCCGAATCCGAGTCAAACTCGTGAACAGGACTTGGTTTGCGCTTGACGGTTCCACTTCTATACTTGAGCTCATGTGGTTCTTCCCCATGGTTCCTAAGGACAATTAAATCATCACAAGAATTAAGTAGTATTCCATTCTTTGAAACATTTGTATGCAAACTTAGGAACGCATTCACCTGATGGTTACGATTTGCTCGCGCTCTAGTCATTGGTCCTTGTATCATAGTTTCAGTTTGATATGGAGTCGGCATGGTTGTATGCATGGAAAGGATGTCCTCATCACATGATATCAAACGCAACAAACTCTCATTATGTAATATCATAAGGTCTTTATGAAACAAAGTAAAACCTCTTTAAAACGAGCTCACCTAATAATTTAAGCGATGCGTAGCAGCTCTTGTAATTGGGACAACAAGCATAGCAAATATGGTTGCATCCATAGGGGTCATGTCCTCATCATCATCCCCTTCTTGAAAACAAAGTTGTCCTCGGCTTTTGATAAACTGAAAGTATGGTAACAAAGAAGCTAAGGTGTATGCATGGTATTTGTATATGTCATCCGTTTTAACAGTTCTTCGTTGTTGCACAATTAATGTTATAACACAGCAGCAATCATAAAAGCTCATTGTATTATTAACCCAAAAGTAATCATATATGTTAATAAACAAATCAAAATTTCTCACACAGTAATTATTACAACTTGTTTTGCAAATGTAAGTGAAGCATTTATGCAATTCAAATCTTTGAAGTTGTATACTTGCAGTGGTGGCACATATGGGCAAAGCTACAACTTTTGGAATTAAGCAAAGTTCATCTATATAATCATATCTCAATTGAGCAATAGCAAATTTATCTAGCAAGGGTGAAAAGATTTGCAAGTTCTTCCATACATCAATTTCATTATTCAGATTGTCAATGTTAGATGGTTCAACAAGAGAAGAACACATAGGCATTGAATGATCACTAAATTTTATTTTTCTTTCATAATGAACAAGATTGAGCATACAAGAGTTGTTGTTCAAAACAACAAGCTGCAATTCATCCATATGATCACAAGTTATGCATATTCGATATACAAGAAATTGATTTTCTACATCATAATTTACAATCAAATTAAACTTATACCTAGGGGTGTAGGCACTAAACAAGAATTTCGAACGTGCAAGTTCAGAAACTTTTCTCCATAGCATGTGACAATTTCATAGGTAGATCCAACATGATGTAACACAATGAATTAGCAGGAGAAATTCTAGTCAAAACTTCTTTATATTTAACCAAAGCCACATGATCATTGTATGTGATTAAATCATCACATGAATCACTCAAAACAGCTGGCAATTCAATTATTTTTTGACAAGGTGCACTCAACTCATTCTCAACACTCAAATCAATGCGGTGTGAATTCTCTACTTGAAATATGGGCATGTTAGAATTGTTTTCCACTAAATTTTGCTCTAAAATAGCATGAACTCATTCTCAACACTAAATTATGCATAATTGTAGTTCTTCACAAGCATACTCACCGGGAGTGATAATAGCACTATGATTTTTACCTTTTTGGCTCCCCTCAGTTGATGTAGGTGCATCCATCTCCTCATCTTCGTTCTCAACTAATGGAGTCGATGATTGAATCAGTTCATGCTCCTCTTCGACATGGTTCTCAACTACCTGCAAGTTGTTAGTCACATAAAAAGGCACAAACATGGGTTTATTCTCATGTTTCTTATCATCAAATACTCTCAATTTCTTCTCAATCTGACGTTCAACATTACAAAGCAAGTATAAACAAATGAGAGAGAGAATTATATTCTTTGTGAATGAGAAGGTCCTGAATTTCTTTATTAAGCCCACGTAAGAATCTATTCTCTGTAGCTTCAGCATGTTCCTCTAAGCCACAACGCAATAAACAAGTTTTTAAATCATGATAATATTCCCTTACAGTTCTACTTCGTTGTTTTAAACGTTGCAATCTGGCTAGCAAATAATCAGCATGATATTTAGGAACATGGTGATCTCTCAAAAGTTTCTTTAATGCATGCCACGTTTGAGGCACTCTTCCATGTCTACTTAAGTATTTCCACCAAAGCATTGCATCATCAATAAAAACACTAGTGGCAGCTCTAATCTTTTGCTTATCAGACCAATCATGATATTCAAATTCTTTATCTAGCGCTATCTCCCAGTCAATATAGGCATCAGGATCAAATTTACCAGCAAAGGATGGCAAAGTGATTTTAGTTTTACCGAACACACTATCACGATCATATACCTCCCATGGTGAAGAAGCTTGTCTTAAGCGTTCATCTTCCTCGCGAATTTCTTTGTGCTCCCGGTCAATGGCTCGAAGAAGATATGGATCTATCTCGTAATCATCCCGTAAACCTGCCATGGTTAGTAGCAAACAAGGAAACAAATCACAAGTAAATGTTCCTATATGGAGGCTCAATTCAAGTAATGCATCTCTCAAGCTCTTACCAAATTCTTACAAGTTCTTACCAAAGCAAACAGGTGGTGCAACCGGTGGCTGGCTCGTGATAAATCTAACTCAAGTGATGAGTAAAGCGATTGCAAGGTACTGTGAGACCTGTTCGGTTAGTAGAAAAGTGGAGCTTGGATAGGCTATGCATTTTGTAGCAAAGGAAAACAACCAATTAATTTTAGAAATTGCACGTAATTGAATTATACTTCGTATCTAGCACTTAGCCTATGTTGCTGATGAACCAAAGATGGAAGAAGGCTAAAATAAGTGTATGGAAATGTATGGGAGTGGTAAATACAAGATAATTCAATCGAATGCAATCTGGAATTGAAGAACACAAGGATTGATCCCAAACTTGAAAACTGAAGATTTCTGTCCACTTGATAGCAAGTCGGTATTTCAGCTGTAACTTTTGGTCAGTTGCCTGTTTTTCAATGATTCTTTTTTTTTCTCCGTTTCCTGACGTCTTTTTCCACAACTTTTGTTGTGGGGCCACGTTCTGGAAACCGACTGAAAAATTCGCACAAAATTCACAATTGCCGACTGTTGCAGATTCAATCTGGAATTTTAGGTCAACTTGCACCGCAAATATCTTTTTACTGTCATACTGGATTGAAGCAAAATTTTACAAAGAGATAGATAATGAAGTTATGAATCTAGCGGCAGTGGTCTCACTCAAAAAGGATTACGAAATCAAAAGTTATGGCATTTTTTGTGGCGGCTGCAAAGAAAGGAAAAATCAGCCGAATTGGAATTAGGGCTTGGGGTGGGGGATTTTTTTTGTTTCGACTTTTATAGGAACAAAGATATGACCAGCAACTAGACAATGATAAGACGGACACAAATTCAATTTAACAAACCAAAACTAATAGATTGAAAGGCACACCAGGGTTTGGACAGCGGGAATTAACTCTTTTTTTGTGGGGCAATTTTTTTTGGACTATGGGAAATAAAAATTGTCGTAGGGGTGGCCCCCACCTAAGCCCAGCAGGCCTGTTAGGAGGTTATAAGAACCAGAGTAACATGTGTAATGACATAAGTGCCCCTAATAGGGAGGTACGGATGTAAGGGCATAACTGTAAAAGCATACTCCATGTGAATATATATATATCAGGATGAGGGGGAGGATGAGGCAGAACACTCCCACCTCTCCACTACCATCTCTCTCTGTTTGGTCTGTAACCACAACAGTTGGCACCGTCTGTGGGGAGGACGAGGACAAGCCTGAAGACTGAAGAAGAAGGATGGCACCGAAAAAAGCTTCATCAGCAGCGGCGAAGGGAAAGAAGGCGGTTGGGTCGGAGCGGCGCGTGAATACCAGGGCTTCGGCATCGGCCGTCGAAGGAGCTGGCGGCGGCGTAGGCGTAAGGGTCGCGGGCGTCGACGCTCGCACTACAACGACCGACCTTGCCGGCGCTGCTACAACGACATCCAACCCCGTCGCTGGCACTGCAACGGCAGCCCCCGCCACCCTCGCCGGCAGCGCGGATCAGGCGGCCGGGGATAGCCGCAATGAAGCACCCGGCGGATCTGGAGATCTTGAGGCGATGGTCCCTGCACCGACCCGTCCGCTGGGTGTTCCGGTGGCCCCGACAGCACCTGCGGTGGAAAGCGCCCTACTAGCAGCCCTCGACGCGTTCCAACGGGAACTAGGGGACCTTCGCGGAGCTGTCCGAGATATGCAAGAGGCTCGGAGCTAGCAGGCCGCATCAGTAACCGCGCTCGACCCTCGCGAAGCCCCCACGTCTAGCCGTGTGCCGCGGCGGTGCGTAGATCCGGAGTCCCCGCTTTCGGCGGGGCTGCAGCAGGCGGCATGGCCCGAAGACTTCAGGTTTCCTAGCGTCATCGAACCGTACAAAGGCGACACGGACCCCCGCGAGTTTGTGCGCGTGTACGAAACCGCGATCGAGGCCGCGGGCGGAGACGACACCACGAAGGCGAAGGGACTCCCCCTCGCGCTTCAAGGAGTGGCGCTCTCTTGGTTCTTTACCATAGAGCCGGGCTCCATCTACGCGTGGGAGTAGCTCCGCGACCGCCTTCACAACAACTTCCAAGGAAACTATGTCGAGCGAGTCGACGCGACCAACTCTTTCTTTGTGAAGCAAAGACCCTGAGACGCTCGGGACTACTTCAAGCGCCGCCAAGATTCGATGCCAAGTATGACGCACGAAACCACCGCCGTTACGCAGCCATACAGGCCTTCGTCCGCCCGATGGCCGAGTGCAACGCGCGAGGCCAATCAAGACGATCGCCAAGCTCTTCGACAAAATGGACGAGTATGCGCGGGCGGAGGAGGATGCGCGAAGACGGAGCATTACCGCTCGACCTCGCCATGAGGAGCGCCTGCGCGAGTGGGGCGGTGGTCCCTCCTCGGCGTGGCGCGGCCGAGAGCCCGGGAGGCCCTCCCGAGGCAGCGACACCGGGTGCGAAGGCTCTTCAAGGAGCAGCATAAACCTCGGCGCCGCCAACACAGTCACTGACGGCCCATCATGTCCTCGACACCGAGAGCACTCGCCAGGACCCGACCCGCCTCATGGAGGGGGACCGGGATCGGAAGGCGGACTTGATTGCGCGCCAACCCCACGCAGAACAAGAGCTCCTACACTATGGCAAGTGGTGCGAGGTACATGGCTACGGTGATCATTACACAAGGGCATGCACCGCAGTTATGGAGCTGCGGAGGGTGACGGCCGGGTCTCGAGCTCTGCCTCCTCGGCCCCGCCGAGCCCACACGGGCACCCAAGGGTAGCCCCATACGAGCCGCCGCAACGGAGGGCGCGCAGCATCGCACCGTTAGCGTCATCACCGGAGGCTCCTCCTCAAGGGCCCCCGGGGAGCAGCCGCAATTGTGGATGCCGCCCCGCAACATCACCTTCGACGTGAACGACGCCAGGGGTGTGGAGTACCCTCACCAAGACCCTCTAGTCATCCAGGCCCACATAGCACGCCGTGACGCGTCAGTGCGCCCTTGTCGACGGGAAGCTCGCGAATATCTTGTTCGCCGAAGCCCTCGATCGTATGGGGATCCCCCGAAGCCGGCTAGAGCAGCCAGGAGCTCCACTTCAAGGCTTCGGGGGTCAACCGCTGCAGGCCTCGGGGCACGTGTCCCTTCCGGTCATGTTCTGTTAGGAGGGCAACAAGGGTAACATCCGCACCGAGCATGTCATCTTTGACATCGTAGTTATCCCACATCCCTACAACGCCATACTGGGTCGACCCGCTATCAATTCTTTCGAGGCGATCCCGCACTACGTGTTTTTGTGTGTGAAGCTCCCGGGCCCAGAGAGTGTTATCACCGTCTTCGGCGATCAGGACCTGGCCAGACGTGCCGAGGTCGGCAGCCGCGTTCCGCATCGTCCGGTGCACGCCTCTCCGACGCTCGGCGATGGGCCCTCCGCCCGGTGGACGCCAAGCCTCGGCCCGAGGGCGAGTCAAGAAGGTGCCGCCCGTGCGGAGGGGCGTTTGTGTCCATTGGCGAGGGCTCCACCGTGGGTCGAACGGATCCGCTCCGAGTGCTTGAACAACGCTGACATTTTCGCATGGTCCCGGAGGACATCAAGGGCGAGGCGAGCAGCATCGAGCATCGCTGGCGGTCCGCCCGACGCCAACCCGGCCAAGCAAAAGCTTGGCGTGTCGATGGATCGGCAGCAGCGGCCAAGACAGAGGTGGCGGCTTCTTGCGCGGGGTCATCCGCGAGGTCCACCATCCGAGTGGCTCGCTAACCCGGTGCTAGTCAAAAAGGCGGCGGGCCTCGGCTTATGTGCATCGACTTCACGGCACTCAACAAGGCGTGCCCAAAGGACACCACCCTTGCCGCGCATCGATCACCGGTCGACGCCACCGCTGGGTGCGAACTCATGAGTTTCTGACGCCTATTCCGCTACCACCAGTGTACATGGTCAAGATGACGAGGAGAAGACCAGTTTCATCACACCACCGGGACGCTCGCCGTCGCCGAATGCCCTTTGGCTTGAAGAATGCAGGCGCTACCTTTACCCATCTCGTCGCTATTGCCCCGGCCGCCTAGCTCGGGAGGAACGTCGAAGCTTACGTCAATGACGTGGTGGTCAAAACCCGGCAGCTTGCTCTGCATGGCCGGGACCTCCAGGAGACCTTCGACAACCTCCGGAAGGTGGGCATCAAGCTCAACCCCGACAAATGTGTCTTCGGGGTGAAGGCGGGCAAACTCCTAGGTTTCCTCGTGTCCGAACGGGGCATCCAGGCGAACCCCGACAAAGTAGATGCCATCCTGGGTATGGAGCCGCCCAAGACAGCGAGGGAGGTCCAGAGGCTGGCGGGCTGCATGGCAGCACTAAGCCGCTTCCTATCCAGGGCGGCGGAGCGGGGCCTGCCATTTTTCAAGACACTCCGCGGGTGCGATGGATTTCGTTGGGACGGAGATTGCGCGAAGGCCTTCAACGAGCTCAAGGAGCACCTGGCAAGCCTTCCCACTCTGGTCGCCCCAGCACCAGAGGCTCCCCTCTTGCTCTATCTCGCGCGCGCGACCACGCGGTCGCGCCGTCCTCGTCTTAGAGGAAGGCGCCATGCAGCGGCCCGTATACTTTGTCTCTGAAGCCCTCCAAGGCGCCAAGACAAGATACACGGAGCTTGAGAAGCTCGCCTACCCGATCACTTTCCTGGTCATTCCCCCAGGAACTTACGGCATGGCCTCCAGGAGCGCCGTATACTTTGTTTCCTGGTCATGGCCTCCAGGAAACTTCGGCATTACTTTCTGGCCCACCCGATCACAGTGCCTTCCTCATTCCCCCTGGCAGAGATGTTACACAACAAGGAGTCCACAGGGCGCATCGGCAAATGGGCTGCCGAGCTCGCCCCCTTCTCCTTGACGTATGCTTCACGAACGGCAATCAAATCCCAAGTCCTGGCGGATATTCTTGCCGAATGGACCCCGCCGGCCCAACCCGTCCAGACGCACGACGACCCCGTCTGGACGCTCACCATTGACGGAGCTTACGGCGTCGCGGGCGCAAGCGTAGGTGCGGTGATCGTCGCACCCGAAGGACAGCGTTTGCTATACTCGGCACGCCTTGCCTTCCCCGCCACCAACAACACGGCAGAATACGAGGCGCTGCTCTTTGGCCTGGCGAAGCTCAAGGCAGTCGGCGCGAGACGGGTGCTAGTCCGCACCGACTCGCGCTTGGTGGCTGGTCTTGTGGACAAGTCATATCAAGCCAAGGACCCTGAGTTGGCCAAGTACCTCGTGGCTGTGAGGGCGAGGGAAAGGCACTTTTTGGACATCACCATCAAGGCCATCCCCCGCGCGGAGAACGAGCAGGCCGATGCCCTCGCTAAGGCGGCCAGCCAAAGAATCGCCTGATGGGGCATTTACGAGATATTAGTGCAGCGGCCATCGCGACAGACAACCGGACGCGCACTCATCCACCACATTGATCGGCGGTGATTGGCGAGCCCATCTTCAATTTCTTGCAAGGCATCGCCGAGCCGAGGACTCGTCGAGCCGGCGCTTGCGACCACGCAAGGTCCTTCCAGTGTTCAAGGATACTCTACAAGAGAGGGTTTGCGCACCGCCCTGCGCCGCCTCGATCGGGGGGAAAGGAGCTCCTGCGGAGATCCACGCGGCGCGCGGCGGATCCCACCGCACCGAGGTCATTAGTTGGCAAGGCGTTCGAGCAAGGCTTCTATTGGCCAATCGCCATCACCGACGCCATGAACTCGTCCGTCCGTGCCAAGGTGCCGGTGGATGGCGCGCATCATCCGCAGCCCCGACGAGCCTCAACCCTATTCCTCGGTGTGGCCACCGCACGCTGGGCGTCGACATAGTAGGACCGCTGCCCGAGCTCCGTGGGACCTCCGGTTCGTGGTGGTCGCGCCCGAGTATTTCTCCGGATGGCGAGCGCGTCGCTCGCTAAAGTAACCTCGCGCCATACGGCGCTTCCTCGCAAAATATCATATGTCACTTCGCGTGCCCCGGGAGCTCACGGTTGACAATGGCCTGCAGTTTGACGCCACCCTATTCAAAGACTATTGTGACAGCATGGGCATCACCCTCCGATTCGCCTCGGTAGGGCATCCCCAGTCCAACGGGGCGGTCAAACGGGCGAATGGTGCCATCAAAAAGCGCCTGGTCGGGTTGCCGAAGGGAAAGTGGCCAAGCGAGCTTCACAGCGTTCTTTGGTCGCTTCGCACAACGGTAACGCGCCCGACGGGATTCACGCCATTCAAGCTCCTTTTCGGCGACGAAGCAGTGACGCCCGAGGAAATCAAGGCCGGCTCGCGGAGGGTCCTCGTCCAAGCACCCAAAGAGGAGCGCCGTGTGTCCTTGGACCTCCTCGACAGCCGCGGCGGATGCATCCCACCATGTCGAAAGTATGCGCGCGCACAATGCGTGCTCGGACCGCTCTGTATGCCCGCGGGATTCAAGCACAGGGATCTCGCTCGAGTGGCGCTCCAGGCGGAGACCGCTGGCAAGCTGGAGTCCAAGTGGGAAGGCCCGTACAATGTGATGGAGGCATTGCCGAAGGGGGCGTACCGCCTCACCACGCTCGAAGGACAAGCCCTCCGGCACAAGTGGAATGCGGACAGGTTGCGGCGATACTACGCCTAGAAGTAAGACAACAAGCGTAGAGCCACCAGCCCTTTGTTATACGATGCTCGCCCGCGCAAACGGGAGTTCAATAAAGATTGTTGTTCCCAGAGCATTCTCTGTCCACGCTGAGCAGGACAAAGTCCACGGACTCTAAATAAGACGTAGCGTCGAGGTCTGCCTCCGCACGCGCGAGTCTCCGGACTATAAAGGAAGTCGTAGCGTCGAGGTCCGCCTCCGCACGCACTAGTCCACGGACTCTAAATAATACGTAGCGTCGAGGTCTGCCTCCGCACGCGTGAGTCTCTGGACTATAAAGGAAGTCATAGCGTCGAGGTTCGCCTCCGCACGCACTAGTCCACGGACTCTAAATCAGACGTAGCGTCGAGGTCTGCCTCCGCACGCGCGAGTCTCCGGACTATAAAGGAAGTCGTAGCGTCGAGGTCCGCCTCGCGCACGCACCGCCACGGACTCTAAATAAGACGTAGCGTGGAGGCCCGCCTCGCACGCACTCGCCTGGACTCTAAATAAGACGTGGCGCCGAGGTCCGCCTCGCACGCACCGCCTATGGACTCTAAATAAGACGCAACAGGGGACGCCGCGCGCGCGCCCACGGACTCTAAATAAGACGTGGCGCCGAGGTCCGCCTCCGCACGCACTGATCTACGGACTCTAAATAAGACGTAGCGCCGAGGTCCACCTCCGCACGCGCGCCTCCGACTATAAAGAAAGTCGAAGCGCCGAGGTCCGCCTCGCACGCACCGATCTACGGACTATAAATAAGACGTAGCGCCGAGGTCCGCCTCGCACGCGCAAGTCTCCTGACTATAAAGAAAGTCGAGCATCGAGGTTCGCCTCGCACGCGCCGATCCACGGACTCTAAATAAGACGTAGCGCCGAGGTCCGCCTCGCACGCCGCGAGTCTCCGAACTATAAAGAAAATCGTAGCGCCGACGTTACGCCTCGCGCGCGATCTACGAGTCTAAACAAGACGCGAACTCCGTGCATGCCGGGACCCGTCCCGTGCATACTCGCGAGTATAAACAAGATGCGGAGGTTTTCCTTCGCGCGGCGGCGAGTAACACCAAGAAAGGTACTACCGGTTTCATTATAAAAGCAAAGGGTTACATGGTTACAAGCATACGAACCAAGACATCATCCCCGCCCTACCCGACCAACCGCTCAGCCTTGGCGTGGTGCGACGAACCCGCGCCGCCGCCGCCGTGATGCCGAAGGACTCCTTCGAGCCGCTGGAGGAGGTCCCCTCCCCATGCAGCGTCGCTGCACGGCGACCCTCGCCGCATCTTCCCGGCGGCCCTGATCCGTTGGTGGAAGTTCGCAGCTAGGCCCAATGGAGCGAATGGCGTTCGACATAACCTCCGTCGGCCGGTGGATCCATTGAGGATTCGTCAGCTCATGGGTATGTCTGCACCCACGAGTGTGAAGCAGGGCGAGGGCGAAGCATGCACCAAGATAGCCGCAGTGCTCGCCAAACGTTCTGGCGCCACGAAGAGCAACCCCTGCCCCCTCCTCGATCAACCCGAGCGTCTCCGACAGGGCCTCCGGCCTGTGCGTAGTGTCCGACACTCTGACGCACAGATCTCGGAGGGCCTGGTTCAGAGACTCCATGGCCCGCCACGCCGACAGGGACGTATTTTCCAAGACGAGACTATTCCCTGCAGCAGACTCCGCCAGCTGGGCGTTCTCCCCTTCTAGGACGGCGATCTGCTGCAGGAAGGCCGTGCACTCCTCAGCCGCGGCGCACTTGGCTTCCGTGGCCTCGAGTTGTGCGGCCGCCATGGCGCTCTCCAGCGCGCGAAGTTCTTCATCCTTCACTGTGAGCGCATTGTGTGCTTCACGAAGGCTGGCTTCCAGAGCCCTCCGCTCCCGGACACGGGCCTCGTCGAAGGACCGGCTAAGGGCAAGCGCCGGCAAAACAACAAGTCGCAGCGCCCAGCGGCACCTTGCAAGCTGAAGCGCACATGATTACCCTCATCTCGAGGCTCGCAGCGCGCTAGGAGATCCCCTCGCATGACGACAACATCTCTCGGTCAAGGCCGTTGTCGGCACGCTCGCGGCTATGGTGAGGACGCGAAATATCTCGAGCGAGGAGGACGTCCGAGCGAAGCAGCCCCGCCCTAACGCGCCAGATTTTCCGAGGCCGCGCCACGCCAACAAGAACGGACACCGCGGGCACCTGCACAGGCTTTGGACTTCGCGCATACCTCCGTTGCTCGATCCCGCCACGTCCGGAGACCTGGTCTCGCCGATGTTGGCGAAATGAGCGAGCAGATAGGAGACAGTCTCGCGAAGTCATGAGAAGAAAGGGACTCACGCCTACCTCCTGCGCCTCTCGTCACGGTAGGAAGTGGCGCCGTTTCGACGGCCAAGTGGGAGGCGGGCGCCTCGGTGGTCGGCGAGGAGGTTTTCTCGGCCGTGCCAGACGCCGTAATCCCGCGACAAGGCCCCGCAACAGTATCGACCCCTCGCGGGCGGCGGGATCGCGTCCGAGGGCGCTCGCTGCGGCGCACAAGCGATTCTTCCGGCAAAACCACCGCGGTTCCCGCCGCCCCACGGTTTCCCGAGGGGGCGCACCTCGCCGCCATGCGGTGATAGCGCACCATCAACCGCGTTTTCGCGCGAACGGTGCTCCCCGGGTGGCGACTTCAGCTCAACGATGGCCGCGAGCACGGTTCGTTGGCGTCGGCAGAGGGTGCCGGAGATTCAAGAGGCGCGCCTCCGAGGCGGTGTGGCGGGCCCACCGCCGGCCGACGCCCGTATCACCGTGGCTAGTCGCCGAGGGCTCGCGGGTCGCATACGGCAGACAGGGAACGGGCTCGGCGTCGCGAGGATAACACCCCCGCAGGGCTATCACCGTCCTGAATGCCTGGAGTCCCGCCGGGAAGCTCCTCCGGCACCGAGCGCTCGAGCACGGAATGCCTGAGCCTCGCATGTGCGGTTTACCCGCCCTTGCTTAGCCGCCTTGACTGCGGCCTCGCGAGCCTGGTGCTCCTTAAGCGTGTACCGGCCGAGGAGCGCCGCAACCGCGCTCCGCATCTTCTAGCCGAGCCACTGCGCAGGAGATCACGTTAGTCAGGCGGAGACCAAACAGATACAATGGCGCGTAAAATGTGCTGGGCGACTTACAAGGAGCGAGGGCGAAGCGGCGAGATACGGATGGGTGAACCGCCTCGCGGGGCCGCTCGCCCAACATACTTCCCGGGAGCGAGTGGCGCCGCCCCATACATTGTGAACTCCTCGCCAGGTCGCGAGGCTCATTCGGCGGCGACACCGACAAGACTCAGTAGCTTTGCGTGTCATCGCCTTCGCCTTGCACTCGGCGCATCGTTAAACGCAGATCGCCCACCTCGGCATTGCATTCCGCTCTTGTCGATCCACGGTGTAGTAGAACCACCGCCGAGTCCAGCCGGACTCCCATTGCCTCGGCGAGGCTGGCGTGGGGAACAACATCGCGCACGACGCCCGGAGCACGAAGTCCACACCGCCGAAGTTGGACACCGCCCCATCAACTTTTCAGGGTCGACAACGTGCGTCGTGCAGTGTGGCGAATAAGCTCGCGCTGGGATGCCCCCCCTCTGTCCGCATCACCCATGTGAAGACAGCTAGGCGGAGTATGGCGTGGGGCGTCAGTTGGGCTAGCTCCAACTTGTAGGCCCGCAGGACTTCGCCCACGAACAACGTGGAGGGCATTCGAAGGCCAGCATCGAAGAACGCGATAAAGACAATCGCCTCCATTGCCCAGGGCTTCGGCTCCGTCTCGTCCCGACGGGGTAGGCGAGCCCCATCGCGATCCACGATCTTCCTCTCATCCACGAGTCGCTGCAGCGTCCCTTCGGTCACACGGCTCTTCCCCAACACACGGGAACAGCTGCCTCCCGAGTGCTCCATGGCGTCCCACCACTTGTTGGCGCGCGAGCTCCCCCGCGGCACCAGTTCGTACTCCCTGGAAGGATGGGGCACCTCGCCCTGGCTAGGCAAGGAACCGCTGCGGCGATGGTAGGTGGCGTCGTCCTGGCTAGCCATCGCTCTTCGCGACCAGGGAGAAAGGAGCAGGGAAAGGAGCAACTGGCGTTACAATTAGCACGGGCGGAAGCAAAGCGGCAGATCAAAAAAAAACAAAAAGCAAGCAAGGGTGCCTCCACCTCAACATTGGCACCTTATAAAGGCCGCTCGCCTCTCATGAGGCTCGAAGCGCAGACAGATCAAACCCACAGCAATTCGGCTGCCCACGACTTGGAAAGAAGAACCGCCGGGGCTTAGAGGGCCGTGCCCGGTAGGTGACCAAGCGGCGCACAACGCCTCCACGCCTTCAACACGCGTCCAACTTCCCTGGGGAAGAGGCGAACGGCCGCGGTCACGCAACCGCTCACATCCCACGACGCACCAATTGTGAGTCACCGCGTGTCCCACCCGTAGAATGGCAGGCGGCACGACGCGACACCGACTTCGCGCAAAGCCAGCGCCGGCGTGATTCCAGCCGCCATTAAAAGCGCACTACCGCATCGCAAGGTCACAACAGCTCCAAAGCGCAACAATATCGGCGCCAAGCTCCAATTTTAGCGCGGGGACGGAGCGCGCGCGCCTCGGCTTCGACCTAGGCGCCAGCCTCCGCTGCCACCCATTCGACGGGTAGGGGACGGAGCGCGCGGCGCCTCATTGACCAGGCGCCACCTCCGCCGCCACCCGCTCGAAGGGTAGGGGACGGAGCGCGCGCCTCGGCCGACCTGGCGCCACCTCGCGCCACCCGCTCAAGGGTAGGGGACGAGCACGCGCCTGGCCGACCTAGCGCCCGCCTCCGCGCCACCCGCTCGATGGGTAGGGGACGGAGCGCGCGCGTCTGCTTCGACCAGGCGCCACCTCCGCCACCCGCTCGGCGGTAGGGGACGGAGCGCGCGCGCCTCGGCCGACCTGGCGCCACCTCGCGCCACCCGCTCGACGGGTAGGGGACGGAGCGCGCGTCGTCATTTCGACTAGGCGCCACCTCCGCGCCACCCGCTCGACGAGTAGGGGACGGAGCGCGCGCGCCTATTTCGACCAGGCGCCGCCTCCGCGCCACCCGCTCAAGGTAGGGGACGAGCGCGCGCCTCGGCCGACCTGGCGCCACCTCCGCCGCCACTGCTCAAGGGTAGGGGACGGAGCGCGCGTGCCTCGCCCGACCTAGGCGCCACCTCCGCGCCACCCGCTCAAGGGTAGGGGCGGCGCGCGCGGTGTCCGCTTCAACAAGGCACCTTCCATCCTGCACCTCGGGCTCCCCAACCACAAGCTTGAAGAAATTCACAGCCGCAGGGACGGAGGGGGCCAAAGGACTCGCGACATGGCTTCGGCCCGTGAAGCCCTTCACCATGAGAGGCTCCTGTCGTAGGGGTGGCCCCCACCTAAGCCCAGCAGGCCTGTTAGGAGGTTATAAGAACCAGAGTAACATGTGTAATGACATAAGTGCCCCTAATAGGGAGGTACGGATGTAAGGGCATAACTGTAAAAGCATACTCCATGTGAATATATATATATATCAGGATGAGGGGGAGGATGAGGCAGAACACTCCCACCTCTCCACTACCATCTCTCTCTCTGTTTGGTCTGTAACCACAACAAAAATCAATCTACTAACTAGAGATACAAGAAATTCCTACCGGTCAACTGGAGCTCTGATACCAACTGATGAGGCGATGGGGTCCTGATCTTCCGAAAGGATGATAACTTCGATTTTGGTGGAGTTGACCCTTGCAATCTGACTACAACCGAATGACGTCGCTTGCGCCTTAGCAATCACTGAACCACACTCCAAGTTGTTATCAACCATGCCAAGAACGCGGTTGACCTGACCACGAAAGTCTATTCCTGCATACAGCTGAAGAACACGCAAGAACAAGATAACAAGCGATCTGAAAATTGCAAATATATAAATTGAGATTAAAAGGTGGGATTCCGAAGGCTGTCTTGACAGGTGGTCATCCGACACAACTGAATAACAGAAGTTTGCATAATGTCTAAACCTAAACTCAACGAAATCCAAATCCTAGCAACAGAGGCGGCGGCTCCTATATAGGGAGAATGACCCCCTAGGGTTACAAGGCCCATGGGCCCAAGTGGTGGTGGCGCAGCACCTTTTTTGACTCGGACTCAGAAACCAGCGTGGACTCTTTTGATGATTGCGGCCGACTCAGATGGAATTTGAAGATGAGGTTAGATCCATTAGAAAGTATACTTCATAAGCTTTTCATGAAGTACAAGAACGTCCCAAACGGAGTTTGTATGAGGACGTTATGTCCGTTTAAACTTGCACCATTGCAACAGTCCGAATCCGATTCCGGTACATGCCCAACACGGACTCTTTTGATGATTGCGGCCGGCTCAAATAGAATTTGAAGATTGGGTTGAATCCTTTAAAAAGTAGACTTGATAAGCTTTCAATCAAGTTCAAGAACGCCCCAAACGGAGTCCGTATGAGAAAGTTATGTCCGTTTAAACTTGCACCATTGCAGCAGTCCAAATCCGATTCCAGTACGTGCCCAACACGGACTCTTTTGATGATTGTGATGTGCACAGATGGAATTTAGAGGTGATACTAGATGCATTGGAAAGAGGATGAGAAAAGCTTTCCAACAAGTACTCGTGGACCTCAAACGGACTTCATATGTGAATGTTATGCACATTTGAAGTACCGGTACAGCATCGTATATTGCCGTAATACGATGCACACTCTTACCTTGTTGGGTAAGGGTGCTGTGGAGCATACGCATTCATATGCATTGCATTGTGGAAATATTATTTGCATACATATGCAATGTTTTGTGGTGAAGTTATTTTGTAGGCAAATACAACTTCATAGTTGTAATGTGAAATATACGACTTCATAGTTGTAATGTGGAGTGTACGACTTCATAGTTGTAATGTGGAGTGTACAACTTCATAGTTGTAATGTAGAATTGGCTCATGTGAGCTACTTGTGGTATGAGGAATGTGGATGTGGTTATGGAATGGGGTTCGTTCCTTGTGGTTTGGTGGGAGTTATGATTGTGGCACTTGGATCACAGATTTATGCTGTAATAAAAACAAAGGGATTCTAGACATTTGCCTAGCTTTGTTTACATTAACTTAATAATGTTAGATTTGTGAACTATGTTTTAGGTTAAAATGTTGGCGGTTGTTTTAAATACTGAATTGTTGTCACTATCCTGTTTCCCTTAGTTGATTATGCTTCTGCTTATCTTATCTTGTTATAGGAATTGTTGCCAGATTATTTTATTTTGTTGGAGTGATTTTAGTAGCATCCCAGGGTAATGTGGGTCCTGGGGTGTTATAGTTGGTATCAGAGCGGGCGTTAGGTCCGTGGTAATTAAATTAATAAATTGACACACTGGTGCACAGTAGGATGGGATGGGTCAAGCATTGCATTTATGCTTTTGACATGTTGTATTGATGATTTACGTTATGAGATGATCTTGTATGATTATGATTTGCTCCTATGACTGTTATGAGTGAGGATAGTCAATGATAAGATGTAGAGGTTGTAGTTGCTGTCTTGGCATTGCCAGATTATACCATTATTCGCAGTACGGGGATAGCGATGTAGTTACCTCGGGTAACTTAGTTGCAGATGTTGTGAGTGAGTTTTTTTAGAAAAGTTGTTATCTTCCTTGAGTTGATGTTGGCCAATTCTTGGCCTATTGTGGTTAATGAATTTCTCTTGAGATAGCGGTTCATTGCAATTGAGGTTTTGCAATTGGTCTCTACCTGTTCTTTGAAGCAATTATTATTTATTTTCGGACTATTGAGACACTTTTGCTACTTGTGCATAAAATTGGTCTCCCACTAAAGGCTGCCAATACAAGGCTTACATAACCCCTTGGTGATGTGGCCACGCCAACAACACGTACGACCATAGCGGCCAATATCAAGAATGAACTAAAGATGAATTCGTTTCTTCAACTTCAACATATTTTAAATGAGAATATGATGCTACCTAATGATGAAAATATATATATTTGTAGCACCACATCACTTTGGAACCAATTGAAGCAAGAGTTCAAGTTGGACAGGTTTTGGAATCCAATTCGGCCTCCAGATCAATTCGGATTCAGCTTGACAAGCCAACTTCAAACAGCCATAACTTTTGATCCAGAAGGCTTCTCTGGGCCCGTGAGTACTCGTTGGAAAGATCTTGGAGTCTACTTTTAGATGGATCTGGCCTCACCTCCAAACTCCACTCGAGCAGATCAGAAACTGCGAAACAAGCCACGTCACTTTTCCAGTCTGACTCAAAGTGGGCCGAGGGCCTTGTACTTGGGCTATTTGGGCCGGTCCTGTTCACATGAATAGTACCATGTGCGTGAACAGTAACTAGGAATAGTACCACATCCCTTTTCATTAGATAAGTGTGGCTTCCCCCTCCCCAATTTAAGGAGGCCACACCCCTTTAGTTTTCCTTGGGTTTTTCTTAAGAGATTATTCTGCTTAGCAGTTTCGCCGCATATTCGGTTGAGAAACCCCAACTTGTGAACTTAATCTTTATTCGCAATTTCAGATTGCATCTTGTACTCTCTTGCTTGTGTTCTCGATTCGCTTGCAGGAGATAGCCTTCTTGGCGAGGTCAATCGTGTTCGGCACGGTTGATAACCAACGGAGCAATGGTATAGTGATTGCGAGGGGTTCGATCTGTTTTGGTCGGAGCCTTTGGATCATCAACGTCGAGATCTCCACAATCGACTTATCAGTACCTCTCGGAAGATCGGGCCATCGTCACATCAGTTGGTATCAGAGCAATGGTTGCCCGTGAGGTAATTCTTGAATCCCTAGTTAGTAGATTGGTTTTTATTTCCTATAGTCCAAAAAAAATTGCCCCACAAAAAGAGTTAATTTCCGCTGTCCAAACTCCATTGTGCCTTTCAATCTGTTAGTTTTGGTTTGCTAAATTGAATTTGTGTCCATATTAGCATTGTCTAGTTGCTGGTCATATCTTTGTTCCATTGAAAATCCAAACAAAAGAAAAATTCCCCACCCCAAACCCTAATTTCCAATTTCGGCTAATTTTTCCTTTCTCTGTAGCCGCCACCAAAAACATCATAACTTTTGATTCCGAGATTATTTTTGAGTGAGACCACTGCCATTAGATTCAAAAATTCTTTATCCATCTATCTGTAAAATTTCACGTCATTCCAGCAAGGCAGTTAAGAGATATATGCAGTGAAAGTTGACCCAGTTATCTGTTTTGAATCTGCAACAGTCAGCAGTTGTGATTTTTGTGCGAATTTCTGCGTCGGGTTTTGGTAGTTGACCCCAAAAGCAAATCTGTAGAAAAAGCCGTCAGAAAACAGAGAAAAAATGAATCAGTGAAAACGAGGCATCTGACAAAAAGTTACGGCCAAAATACCGACGTACTGTCCAGTGGACAGAAATCTTCAGTTTTCAGTTTTGGGTCAATCCTTGTGTTCTTCAATTCCAGATTGCATTGGATTGAATTATCTTTTATTTACCACTCATACACATTGCCATACACTTGTTTTTAGCCTTCTTCCATTCTTGGTTGATCAGCAACATAGGCTAAGTGCTAGATACGGACTATAATTCAATTCTATGCAATTCTGAAATTAACTGATTGTTCTCCTTTGCTACATATTGTGCCTTCCAAGCTCCACATACTCTTGATCAGAACAGGTCCCCTCTTGCAATCGTACCCACGCTCGACACGGTGTCACGAACCAGCCATCGGTTGTACCACCTGCTGCATTGGTAAGAACACTTGTAAGGGTGTGGTAAGACGCTTGAGAATGTGTGATTCCACCTTCCACCACCTAGTAGTTGATAGGGATAATACCTTTGTGTTATCTTTTGTTTTCTACTAACCATGACAGGTGGGTCGTCTGATGATCAAGAGTGTGTTTTAAAGGGTGAGCTCATGACGCCCTTCGATGAACAACGCACTACCATTATTGAGGACTTCAACAGGAAGTTTCAAGCTACGACAGATACATTGCAGAGCGCCATCAATGAGAGTATTGTACGCCTTGAAAGAATGATGAATCGGCCACCAAACATTGGACACGAGTATGATCACGATGCGGACCATGATCGTGTGGAGGGAGATGATAATGAGAGACAAAACTGTGACGCCGGAGCTGCATTTGCTGCCCAAGATGCACGACACCGCCTACATCAAAACCGTCATGGTATGGGAGGTACTAATTTTCAGCACCACAATGCTCGTGTTAATGATAAACCATTTGCTAAAGTTAAATTTATCATACCATCTTTTGCGGGTGCTTATGATGCTGAAACTTATCTAGATTGGGAGATGACAGTTGAACAAAAATTTAATGCCCATCTAGATCCTGAAGTGCATAGGGTCAGACAAGCTACTAGTGAGTTTAAGGACTTTGCTATTATCTGGTGGAATGAACTAAGTAACATGCGCTTACAACCTGATACATGGGAGCAGTTAAAAGAAGATATGCGTAATCGTTTTGTTCCTCCCACATACAAACTTGATTTGAGAAAAAATTGCAGCGCTTAGAACAAGGTGATCGTTCTGTTCAGGACTATTATGCTGAGCTTCAAAAGGGTATGATGCGTTGTGGGGTTGTTGAGGACACGGAGGATAAGATTTGTCGTTTCTATGGGGGTTACTGGCGTGAAATTCAGGACATTGTTTATTATAAAGATTTTACTATCACAACTTTGTTGTTCCAGCTTGCTTGTTTGGCAGAAAAAGAATTGCAGGGTAGGCAACAAAGGACGAGGAACAACTTTGGAGGTACGTCTACATCAAGATCAACGCCTGGGCAAGCCAAGATAGCCCCACCTCCTATTTGTCGAGCTGCTGCCCCCTCTGTGAGTAGGGCGCATTCAGCAGCACCGCCGCCACCATCACGCGCACCCGAGATGAGCAAATCTACTAGTGTGCAAACACTAGCACAGAGCTCTTCATTGGTTGCTTGCACGGGCCGTACGACGGGCATTGTGTGCCACCGTTGTAAAGGGATGGGCCACGTCATGAGAGATTGCACAAGTCAGTGGGCGTATATTGCGACAGAAGATGGTGGTTATGTAAGTGCTAGTGATGTTGAGGATGAATATGCTCTTGCAGCTAACCATGCAGGTAATGGTGATGATCATGAGAACAAACCTGTGTTTGTGCCCTTTTCTCGTGACTAACAACTTGCGGTAGTTGAGAACCATGTGAAGAGGAGCATGAGTGATGGAATCGTTGACCCCATTGGTTGAGAATGAAGATAAGGAGATGGATGCCCTTACATCATCTGAGGAGAGCCAAAAAGGTAAAGAACATGGAGCTATCATCGCTCACGGTACTGATTTGGTGCTACAACAAGACATAGAGCAACCTTGTGAGTATATACATGCTGTAGTGCAATCTTTTGATATTCCTTGTGTTGACTTAAATGAACCATGTGCTAATCTAAATTCTCATAATTTTGCACATGTCGAATTAATAACACATAAAGAAGTTTTGACTAGAATTTCTCCTGCTAATTCATTGTGTTACATCATGTTGGATCTACCTATGAAATTGTCACATGCTATGGAGAAAGTTTCTGAACTTGCATGTTCGAAATTCTTGTTAAGTGCCTATACCCCTGGATATAAGTTTAATTTGATTGGAGATTATGATGTGGGAACTCAATTTCTTGTATATCGAATATGCATAACTTGCGATCACATGGATGAATTGAAACTTGCTATTTGGAACAACAATTCTTGTATGTGAATCATGTTCAAAGTGAGAGGAAGTAAAATTTAGTACTCATCCAATGCCTATGTATTCAACTCTTTTTACACCATCTAGTATAGACAATCTGAATAAAGATGATGAATTATGGCAGAACATACAAATCTTTTAACCCTGGCTAGATGAATTTGCTATTGTTCGATTGAGATATGATTATATAGCTGGATTGTTCCTCACTTACATTTGCAAAACAAGTTGCAACAATTACTGTGTGACAACTTTTGAATTGCTCATTAACTTATATGATTACTCTTGGGTTAATAATACAATTAGCTTTATGATTGCTGCTGTTTTATAACCTTAATTGTGCAACAACGAAGAACTGTTAAAATGGATGACATATACATATACCATGCATACACCTTGGCTTCTTTGTTATCATATTTTCAGCTTACCAGGAGCCGAGGACGGCTTTGTTTGCAAGAAGGGGAGGATGATAAGAACATGAACCCTATGGAACAACCATATTTGCTCTACTTGTTGTTACAATTACAAGAGCTCCTACGCATCACTTAAATTATGAGGTGAGCTCGTTTCAAAGAGATTTTACTTCATTTGATAAAGAACTTATGATATTACATAATGAGAGTTTGTTGCGTTTGTTATCATACACCAAGATTTATGATCAAGATCATGCAATACGTGACACTACACATATGTTAAAACCGATGATGGTTTTCCATCAAGAAGGGGAGGATGATGTGACCACGCCACCAACACGTACGACCATAGCGGCCAATATCAAGAATGAACTAAAGGTGAATTCGTTTCTTCAACTTCAACATATTTTAAATGAGAATATAATGCTACCTAATGATGAAAATATATATATTTGTAGCACCACATCACTTTGGAACCAAATGAAGCAAGGGTTCAAGTTGGACAGGTTTTGGAATCCAATTCGGCCTCCAGATCAATTCGGATTCAGCTTGACAAAGCCAACTTCAAACGGCCATAACTTTTGATCCAGAAGGCTTCTCGGGGCCCGTGAGTACTCGTTGGAAAGATCTTGGAGTCTACTTTCAGATGGATCTAGTCTCACCTCCAAACTCCACTCGAGAAGATCAGAAACTGCGAAACAAGCCACATCACTTTTCCAGTCCGACTCAAAGTGGGCCGAGGGCCTTGTAACTTGGGCTATTTGGGCCGGTCCTGTTCACATGAACAGTACCATGCGCGTGAATAGTAACTAGGAATAGTACCACATCCCTTTTCATTAGATAAGTGTGGCTTCCCCCTCCCCTATTTAAGGAGGCCACACCCCTTTAGTTTTCCTTGGGTTTTGCTTAGATTAATCTGTCTTTGAACAGTTTCGCCGTTCATCGGTTTGTGAGACCCCAACTTGTGAACTTAATATTTATTCGCAATTTCAGATTGCATCTTGTACTCTCTTGCTTGTGTTCTCGATTCGCTTGCAGGAGATAGCCTTCTTGGCGAGGTCAATCGTGTTCGGCACGGTTGATAACCAACGGAGCAGTGGTGTAGTGATTGCGAGGGGTTCAATCTGTTTTGGTCGGAACCTTTGGATCATCAACGTCGAGATCTCCACAATCGACTTATCAGTACCTCTCGGAAGATCGGGCCATCGTCACATCACTTGGGACATCCATATGGTCCCCAAACCAACTACAACTTAACCCTATATGGTTTTGGATACGAACTCTCACAAAAAGGAAACTATATTTTTCACCTATCATATTGTTTCCATCATAACGTCTTATTTGAGATGAATTCGAAGGTGGGACCAG
This sequence comes from Dendrocalamus sinicus, assembly GCA_036346575.1. Lineage (NCBI taxonomy): Eukaryota > Viridiplantae > Streptophyta > Magnoliopsida > Poales > Poaceae > Dendrocalamus > Dendrocalamus sinicus. Next base: position 23,803,358 of record CM070647.1, read on the forward strand.
ATCCATTGCGTAGCCCTTGAAATTATCTTTCCAACGAGTACAAGAACACCTGAATCGGACTCCGTTTGTGAAAGTTATGGCCTTTTTAGTAACTGCCTATCAGGCTATCCCGAACCGAATCCGAATTGAATCCTGAGATGAATCCAAGTTTGAATTGGGTTGAGCACGTGGGAAATCCGAATTTGGCTTGAAAATCTATCCAATACTTGTAGTTTAAGTCCTTGGGCTCCTTCTTTTTGCTGTCCCAAGTCTTCACATGAGTCATACCTAAGAATACATAAAATACTAGCATGAGGTAGTATTCCATGTTCATCATCAATTAAAGAAACTCCTTAAGAAACAAAAGCACATGTTTGTTTAAACGCTTGGCTCTTGCCCTCGTCATTACGCCCTCTGGTTCTTGGTTATTCTCATGCATGCTTAGAGTGGAAGATGTATATGTAACGGGGATGTCCTCATCAGTATGTGCATAACCACCAATAGGAGAAGATGTATAAGTGTTAGGGATGCCCTCATCACATTAGGATCTTGCTTGCATTCGCAGCATCTAAGGGCTTCAAGCTTTACTAGATGGATGTCAAGAGTGCCTTCCTCAATGGATTTATTGAGGAAGAGGTCTATGTTAGACAGTTTCCAGGTTTCGAGAACCCCAAATACCCAAACCATGTCTACAAGCTTTCCAAAGCCTTGTATGGACATAAGCAAGCCCCTAGAGCATGGTATGAGAGGCTTAAGTCCTATCTGTTGAGTCATGGGTTTGAGATGGGTAAGGTAGACAAGACCTTGTTCATTCGCAGGCATGGCAATGACCTTCTACTCATCCAGATTTATGTGAATTATATCATCTTTGGTGGCACCTCTCATGCTCCTGTTTCACAGTTCTCGGATGTCATGAGCACGGAGTTTGAGATGAGCGTGATGGGCGAGTTGACCTTTTTCCTTGGCTTCCAGATCAAGCAGACTCGGGAGGGTACTTTCTTGCATCAAGGCAAGTACACTCGTGACCTCCTGAGACGATTTGAGATGAGTGATGGCAAGCCAGTGTCAACTCGATGGCATCATCAGCTTCACTTGATCTAGATGAGGATGGCGAGCCAGTTGATCAAAAAGAGTACAGAAGCATGATCGGCTCTCTCTTGTACCTCACTGCCTCGAGATCGGACATACACTTCTCTGTGTGTCTATGTGCTCAATTTCAGGCTTCTCCCCGCGTAACTCACCGCCAGGCAGTGAAGTGCATTCTTCGGTACTTTCGAACAACCATTGACTATGGTATCTGGTACCCTTCCTCGTCCTGTCTTTCTCTCAGAACCTACTCGGACGCAGACTTTGCTGGCTGTAGGATAGATAGGAAGAGCACTTCTGGCTCTTGCCAATTCATTGGCACTTCTCTTATTTCTTGGTCTTCTAGGAAGCAGTCCGGTGTTACACAGTCCACCGCAGAGGCCGAGTATATTGCTACTGCCAGTTGTTGCAGCCAGGTGCTCTGGATGGCTTGCAGCACTCTCGGACCAAGCACATTGATATCAGATATCACTTCCTTAGAGACATGTGGAGAAGGGTGACATAGTGCTCCAGTTTGTGGAGAGTGGCCACCAGTTGGTTGATATCTTTACCAAGCCTTTGGATAGCTCTAGGTTTTTAGCCTTGCGGGGAGAGTTTGGGGTGGTCTGTCCTTATGGACTGTTGTGAGAGGGAGCTTTGTGCTTTATGCTTTATCTTGTTTATATGCTCCTGTTCTCTTTTTGCTGCATTGCATGTGGGTGCATTCGGGTTAGTCCTTTTTGCATAGATTAGAGTGGTTCTCCTGTCTACTTGCTTAGACTTCTTCCTCTTATCTTGTGGTTCTAGGATGTTGCTTATTAGTTGTCTCTTTTCTCACTAGATTGAGCTCACTCACTTTTTATAGGTTCTAGCAAGGGTTGGGCCACCCTTGGTTAGACAGGGAACGTGTTTGCTCCTTAGTGTGTTAGAAGAGCAGCTGGTAGTTCTAGTGTCGTATCGGGTAGATGAGAGTCAGTCTGAGCCATAGTATTCTCTACATCTTATCTATGCTTTAAGGACTGCCTTTTCTGTTTTTCTTCCCAGCTTCTCGTTCTTATTGCTTTGGTTCAGGGGGGTTCATTTGGGAGTTTCTAGATCTTAATTCTGACATAACTCAACTTGAACTAAAAGTGTATCTATTGTTGAGGAGGAGCTGGGCCTTCTTGCATTTCATTTCAGCATTCTGCATTGTAATATAACTTCCTGGTGCCTTGATTATTATCCTCTTATGACATGTTTACAATGTATTACATCTTGCCATGATCTATGCTACCTTGCTAGATTTATCATGACTATATGTGTAGTTTAGTCTTTGCCATGATAAGTTGATTAAAAATACACCACTTGAATTAAGACATGTCATGTTAGCTCTTGAGACTAGTCTGTCTTTAGTTATCTACTTATGATTCATGCCATGTCAAATTAGCTGAGTTTAGTCTTGAATCTTTATTGAGCTTTAGATTGAGCTATGTTAGTTCTTTTATGACACATGAGTTATTCCTTGTTCTTGACCTAAATTCAGTAAAAACAAAATGATCTCTTTTGTGCGAAAGAACTGATCTCACCAATTCTTTCTCATGAGACTGCTTGCCATTGCACTAGGCATGAACTCAAGGGGAGTTTTGGATGACCAAGATCATCTTCTTAAGCTTCTAGGTTAGAGTGGTTGCATAAGGCTTAAGATCTAGCACATGACTAAAATTTTGGTTGGAAACGACCATCAGTTTCATTACTTGAATAAATAATTCATTCTTGAACTTGTAGCACTCTAATTGACTAAATTCTAGCTTCTTGGTTCCACTTAGATTATTGACATGGCTTGCATCATCTTTGGATATCTTTAGCTAGACTATAATCCTGATTGACTTGACATGCTAAGAAATTCATCTAAATTTCAGATTATGACTTATTTGGCATAGCTTGATTATACATATCCTGTCATGAGCTTGATAGCATTCATATGCGTTATGGCTTGGTGTAATACTCAAAATGTCATTTTGGATAATCTTCATGGCTCTAATTGCTTAGGTTTAATAAAACTCAGCCATTTCATCCATATCATGGTATATTTTCCTCCAAGTACCTTGATGATCTTTTTGCCAAAAGGGGGAGAATATTGGAGAAAAAGCCAATTTCTGGGAGCTTTTGAGGAAAACTTGCTCTTTCTGTTTCTGCTCTTTGTCAACATGGTCATAAGCTTCTTGCATTTCATTAGGCCATGTGTGACTCTTTTTCTTTTTCAAACAAACTCAACTTTATGCTTTTTCTGTGTTTGTCAATATACTCATCAAGGGGGAGATTGAGAGACCATGTGGAGTATCCCCATGTTTGTGATGAGTAATTGACTGTGTGTTGGAAAGTTTGAGTTTGATTTGGTCGATTCGCGCCAAGTCGGGGCATGGCGCAGTTTGGTTCGGTTGGACTTGGTCGAACACAGTTAGACGTGTTTAGGACGCTTGTTCTTTTCTCGATCAATCGATTTGAGTATTTCATGTCTGAGTACCTTTTGTGATGCTAATGTTAATTATACTGTTTCGAGCGGTGCTATGTGACGGTTTGCTTGTCTGTGTGGCTGTACTGATGTGACGATGGCCCGATCTTCCGAGAGGTACTGATAAGTCGATTGTGGAGATCTCGACGTTGATGATCCAAAGGCTCCGACCAAAACGAACCCCTCGCAATCACTACACCACTGCTCCGTTGGTTATCAACCGTGCCGAACACGATTGACCTCGCCAAGAAGGCTATCTCCTGCAAGCGAATCGAGAACACAAGCAAGAGAGTAAAAGATGCAATCTAAAATTGCGAATAATGTTTAAGTTCACAAGTTGGGGTTCCTCAAACCGAACATGCGGCGAAACTGCTAAGCAGAATAAACTCTTAAGAAAAACCCGAGGAAAACTAAAGGGGTGCGACCTCCTTAAATAGGAGTGGGGAGGCCGCACTTATCTAACAAAAGGGGATGTGGTACTATTCATGGGTACTGTTCACGTGAACAGTACACCCATGATTAGTGCAGGCCCAAATAGTCTAAGTGTGATTACAAGGCCCAAGGCCTACTTTGACTCGGACTGGAAAAGTGACGCCATTTGTTTTGCAGTTTCTGACCGGCTCGGATGGAATTTTGAGGTGAGACCAGATTCATCTGAAAGTAGACTCCAAGATCTTTCCAACGAGTACTCACGGGCCCTGAGAAACCTTCTAGATCAAAAGTTATGGTCATTTGAAGTAGGCGCTGTCCAGCAGTCCGAATCTGAGTCGAACTCGCGAATATGAGTTGGCTTGCGCTTGACGGTTCCACTTCTACACTTGAGCTCGCGTGGTTCTTCTCCATGGTTCCTAAGGACAAGAAAATCACAAGTCTTAGGAAGTATCGAATGCTCAGCGGAAATATTATTGACTCCTAAAACGAGTTTACCTGATAGTTGAGTTGACGAGCACGTGCCCGAGTGATTGGACCTTGCCCATCATTCATGGAAGCAGTAAGAGGGGTGTTCATATCAATAGAAGTGATGTCCTCATCATCCTCCCCTTCTTGAATTGGAGTCGTCCTCGACTCAAGCTCATCTTCCACGCCCAAGCAAGGTCGCAAATCTGCAATGTTAAAGGTGGGGCTAACCCCAAAATCTGCAGGCAAGTCTAACTTATATGCATTATCATTAATACGTTCAAGCACTCTAAAAGGACCATCTGCACGAGGCATGAGTTTAGACTTTCTCAATTCAGGAAATCGTTCTTTACGCAAGTGTAACCACACAAGATCACCCGGTTCAAAAGTAATATGCTTGCGTCCTTGACTACCAGCAACTTTATATTTAGCATTCATAATCTCAATGTTCTCTTTAGTTGTCTCATGCATCTTACGTATGAAATCAGCACGTTGTTGCGCATCACAATTTACTTTTTCTGAAGCCGGAAGAGGCAACAAGTCGATAGGTGCACGAGGTATGAAACCATAAACAATTTCAAAAGGGCATTTCTTCGTGGTAGAATGCAGCGAACGATTATAAGCAAATTCCACATGAGGCAAACATTCCTCCCACATTTTTAAGTTCTTTTAAGCACAGCCCTAAGCATAGTAGACAATGTTCTATTGACTACCTCGGTTTGTCCATCAGTTTGGGGATGACAGTAGTGGAAAATAACAGTTTAGTTGCTAACTTTCCCCACAAGGTTCTCCAAAATGACTAAGAAATTTAGCATCACGATCTGAAACTATCGTATTCGAATACCATGCAAGCGAACAATTTCCTTAAAGAACAAATCAGCAACATGTGTAGCATCATCACTTTTATGACATGGTATAAAATGAGCCATCTTAGAGAATCTATCCACGACAACAAAAATACTATCCCTCCCCTTCTTTGTCCTAGGAAGCCCTAAAACAAAGTCCATAGAAATATCTTCCCAAGGTACGCTTGGAACAGGAAGAGGCATGTATAAACCATGAGGATTAAGTCGTGACTTAGCTTTTTGGCACGTGGTGCAGCGAGAAATGAAGCGTTCGACGTCACGCCTCATCTTTGGCCAATAAAAATGGTGGAACAGAATGTCCTCAGTCTTCTTCACGCCGAAGTGGCCCATCAATCCTCCTCCATGCGCCTCCTGTAACAACAAAAGACGAACGGAGCCAACAGGCATGCATAGCTTGCCAGCACGGTATATGAAACCATCATGCACAACAAATTTATTCCAACCCTTTCCCTCTTGACAATTTAGCAAAATGGTGTGAATGAAAACATTGCAACGTATGCATTTGATAGCTGTAGTAGTATCAATTGGTTTGTGCAAAACAGTGAGAATGACACAATAATTGATTCATATATATACCATGCATATGTGTTGTTCCTTTTATCTACTACGCCTTCAGATGTTCTTGATATGCTAAGCAAAAGAAGTGTTGATGACAAATATCTATACCATGCATATACGTTGTATTCTTTGCTTAGTACAATTTCAGGCTACCAAAAGCCGAGGACGGCTTTTCTTGAAGAAGGGAGGATGATGAGGATATCGCTAGTAATGCCAAAGCTAGTAATGAGACTTCAATAACAGGACCAATAACAAGAGCACGAGCCAAGAAACTACAATCTCAGTGAACTCGCTCCTTAATGAACATGTCATTAATTTTAATGAGAATTGTATATCGCCTAAAAATAATGTTTTACTTGTGCTCGAGTTTGAAGAGTCGCGATGGATGGAGATCAACGATATGTGGACGTCATCCAAGGAAGCACAAGTCTACGGCATGAATAATGATCGCCCATGAATAGAGCCCGCGTGAACAAAGGCACGTGAACAGAAAAGGCCGTGAACAAAGCGCGTGAACAGTAAAAGGCCCATGAACAAGAATCGTACGGCCCATGAACAGCACCATGCTACAAAGGCGCGTGAATAGTACCACATGGGAGTTTAGTGTTGAATAGCCTTGGGCTGAGACTATATATTGAGGGGTAGACCCCATTGTAAAGGGAACCACTTTTGATAAAAGATTACTCTTGTTCTTTCTGTTGGCTGAACCAACATGAGGGAATTGGGAGTTCATTGAAATCAAGATCGTTCAACCTTTCCGCTAGGAATTGGGAGCGCGATAGAACTTCATCTGGTGGTCGTGAAGTTCAACACGTGTGATTGGGCGAATTATAGAGTGCTAACTCTTGCATTGGCAACGGGGGATCACTACGATTCATCAATTCCACGTGAGTATCTTGATCCTACGTCGAGAAGATCGGGCGACCCCGTATCATCGGAGCTAAGTCATGGTGAGGCGTGGGAGAACCGGGACTAGGCACAGGAGGTGTTGAGGTCCAGACGGTCGGAGACGCCGAGGATGATCGAGGCTACTGAGGTGGTTGCAAGTCGAGAGATGAGGAACTGGAGTTGGAGCTACCGGAGATGGACACAACGGGCAGCGGCGAGGTGGACCGGGACTAGGCTCAGGGAGGAGCTGAGGTCCAGACGTTAGGATGCCGGGTGTGGTCGTGTGCAGCGGAGCGGACCAAGACTAGACTCAGGGGGGAGTCGATGTTCAGACGGTCAGGGTGCCGGTTGCAGGAAGCTTCCGGGAAGGTGCTTGAGGGGCAATTTGGAGATTTGACTCAAGCCTGAGTGGAGTGGCTGGTTCCCTCCATTTCTTGAGTTGTGAGAGTTTGACTTTTGCCTCATGTGTGGTGAGGTTGGAGTGGATGTTGGCTGACCTTTCTTGATTTTCCATATGGGGTGTGAGCTCACTCTTTATATGGAGAGGGAAGGCTGTGTGCAGATGGGGAAAAAAGCAAGCAAGTGAAGCAGTGGTGTGCTCTAGTGTTCCCTGCGTGAGTTCTTCTTGGCTGAGAAGCATGTAGTGAGATGGATTACACCTCTTTTCAATTGTGTATGGGTCTGTAGTGAGATGGTTGTAACCCTTTATAATCATTCATCTCTCCTAATCAATATGAGGAATCACCTGTGTTTGAGATGTTTTGGTATATGGCTTTCTCTGTGTTTCTTTGTTATTCTCTGTAGCCTTTGGATCTTGAGTTGAATCTTTGGTTGAGAACCTGCATAATGATTGTCTCTGGACTGGGTTTGTGCTCAAGGCCCCTTGGCTAGATTATACCTGAGAGAAATCATTTTTCTTCCAGAGATTTTGCTTGCTCTTACTTCCTCTGTTTTCATTTGCCTAGGGTTTCAAGCCAGAGCAAGTGTGGTTCTTTGGTGTCTTGGTGAAATGTTTAATCTAGGTCTGTGATTTCTAGTTGTGAGACCCTCTCTAGCTGAAATGCAAAGTTTCATGTTCAATAGACATGAGAATTCTAGTTGTTCAGCTTTTGGTCTCATTTCTCTGGTTGGTTTTTAGTTTCACTTCAGATTTTGTTTCTTTGCTCCTTGTCTGCAATATCTCCTCTGAGGTTGTTTTGCTATTTGATTTGAAGTTCAGACAAGCTAATCTGAGAAGCACATCATCTGGCCATCCATTTCTCTGCATCGGCATCTTCTCCTGTAGTCTCTGTTTCAGTTGTCGGTCTGCGCGGTTTTCTGCGAGCTTTGCTCTCTTGCTAGAGGTATGCCCGGTCAGACCGGCCACTCAATGGCGGTCGGACCGGAGCCCAGCTGGCGGTCAGACCGCTAACCCTAGCAGTCAGACCAGCCGAAGCATGGGAGTCTTGTTTCATCCAAGCCCATCCTTCAATTCTTATGCCTCAACAAGTGTGATACATGGGAAGATGACCGAGCATGGGACTTTCCTTTCGATCAAGAAGACATGTAGTGATACGGGGTCGCCCGATCTTCTCGACGTAGGATGGATACTCACGGGAGTCTTGATGAATCGTAATGATCCTCCAATGCCAGCGCAAGGGACGAACACTCTTTAATCCGCCAAAACACACTCGTGTTGATTTCGCCGACCACCAAGCGAAGATCTATCGTTCACCCAATTCCCAGCGGAAAGGCTGAACGATCTTGATTGAAGAGAACGCTCCTAATTCCCTATGGAACATCGGCAGCCATGCTAAACTCGAACAAACTTTAGTAGATTGATTTTTCTCAAACGTGGTCTGTGCCCTAAAGGCTGCCATTACAAGGCTTATATAGCCCCTTAGGACGTCCATATGGTCCCCAAACCAATTACAACTCAACCCTATATGGTTTTAGATACGAACTCTCACAAAAAGGAAACTACAGTTTTCACCCGTCATATTGTTTCGGTCATAAATTTTTATCCGTGACGAATTTGAAGGTGGGACCAGATCCATTACGTAGCCCTTGAAATTATCTTTCCAACGAGTACAAGAACACCTGAATCGGACTCCGTTTGTGAAAGTTATGGCCTTTTTAGTAACTGCCTGTCAGGCTGTCCCGAACCGAATCCGAGTTTGAATTGGTTTGAGCACGTGGGAAGTCTGAATTTGGCTTGAAAAGCTTATCCAAAACTTGTGGTTTAAGTCCTTGGGCTCCTCCCTTTTGCTCTCCCACTGCATGGGCTTCTTTCCTCCTTGATGAGCTACGTGGGCTGCTTGGTTTTCTCCTTTCCATTCCCATAGGCTTTGAGCTTTTCGTTTTTGGTAGCAAATATGATCACCCTCCTTGTGCTTCTCCATTGCTTTGGCCCCGGAATCATCATAATATTCAAACCTAATAATAAACAAGAATTTGACATAAGGTAGTATATTGTTCCTACGAATAGAAGGAAATTCATTAAGAAACAAATTCACCTGACAATATTTAATGCGGCTCAATACTTCTTTCCAGTGAAATAATGTATTTGATTGAAAAGTGCTAATCATATGCGTATCCGCATCATCCTCCCCTTCTTCAAGAAAAGCCGTCCTCGGCTTTTGATAGCCTGAAATTGTACTAAACAAAGAATACAATGTGTATGCATGGTATATGTATTGGTCGATTACACACCTTCCGTCTTTCACATTATTATTTCTGGAGGTGTAGTAAGCAAAAAGAACAACACATATGCGTGGTATATGTATGAATCAATTATTGTGTCATTCTCATTCTCACTGTTTTGCACAAACCAATTGATACTACAACAGCTATCAAATGCATACATTGCAATGTTGTCTTTCATATCATTCTCCCTCCCATGAGAAAAAGTCGTCCTCGACTTTGCTAAGCACATGGACAAGTCATTAATTGGCCAAACTAAATTAAGTTGTTCAAATATGGGGGAGAAAATTTTTAGTTCCTTCCATGCTTCAACTGCGCTACTCTGATTATTTGTACATGATTGTACATTAAAGGATGAATATGTAAGCTTAAGAAAACTTTTAAAACATGAAGCACTATTGTTGAAACTCATCTCATTGTGATCATGATATGGCATAAAAGTTTGTTTATCCAAAATATGCAATTTCAATTCAGCAAGCTTATCACATGTAATGCATATTTGGTAAACATAAAACTTATCATCTATACCATAATTTCCAATCAAATTGAACTTATATGTATATGCATAGGTACTAACTAGTGATTTTAAACATGAAATTTCAGCAACATTCTCAATCACACTAGATAGCTCTCTAGGATCATCAAACATGATATAGCACAAAGAATCACTAGGAGATATCCGAGTAAGAACTTCCTTATGAGTAATCAATTCCACATTATGTAAATTGAGCAAAGAAATTTCAGAACATGGAATTTTCATTCGCACATATGAGTTGTCACAAGTACTCACCGTTTCACAATTAATTCCAGCGCTAATATTGTTACCTTTATTGTTCTCCTCAGTTGATATGGGTGTTGTAGGTATTAAATCATCATGATGTAACAACGGAACAGCAAGTACTTCATCTTCAACCGTGCTTATCTCCTCATCTTTGACTTCCAATGATGCCGGTTGTTGAATGTTTAATTCCTCATCTTCAATTTCAACCTGCACAATGTGAGAAACAACACTAGAAGTAGACATTAATGTGTTAGTTTCAAAATTAACCTTACTTTGTCTATCTTCTACTTCTCTCTTTTCTTTTGGTGTATCTCTCATACTCTCAATTTGGATGCTCTCAAACTCACATATAGTGGGATCACACAGCTCGCTCTTTTAACACTCTCACTCAATTTGGCTATGTGGCTCTCATTCTCACATGGGTTTTGATGCATCTCAATTGTTGTATGTGTCATTGGGGCAGCACAAGTTGTCTCCTTTACGAAGGAAAGTCCCATGCTCGATCATCTTCTCACATGACACACCAATGGAACCATAAGAACTGAAGTGTGGACTTTTATGAAACCGCGATGTACGCATATCTATAAGTCTCTTTTCCTGCTCAATAGCGCAATTCACAAGGTCATGCATGCTACTAAAATATTTACCTTGAAGTGCAGTGGCGATTTCAGAATTCAAGCCTTCTTTGAAATATGCCTTCTCCTTAATGCACTTGTGACACCGCACGACGCAATGCATCTTGCAGCTCAAAATAATAATCTTTAACAATGTTACTTCCTTGTGTGATACTCTCGGATGGCGAAGCAATTCCGTGCATAATATGTTGGCACAAACTCACTCCTTATGAACGCCTTCAAATCGACCAAGATAGAATGAGTTGTTTTCCAAATAGTTGTTGCCACCAACTATAAGCATAGTCTTCAAACTCTCTAGTGGCACGTATCACCTCTTGGGATTTGGGAGCTTCGAAATCTAATCACTTTCTCCATTCGCCATTCCCATTCAAGATACTCCTCAGGTCATTACTACCATAGAAAGGAACAAATGTATCTTCTTCTTGTTGTGGTCGAAGTGCCCGCACAATGTCATTCACGATGTTTGTTTGTAACACCTTCATTTGTTGATTGAGCTCAATATGAAGATCCTGCATATCCGCCTTGAGTTGTCCCTCCATTACAGTTTCTTGTGCAATGTACTTCTCAAGCAATGACGTTGGAAACGGTATCATAGTTTTCTTCTCCTCTGTCATGGTTAGTAGCAAAAGAAGACACAAAAGCCACAAATATATGGGTAATATGTGGAGTCACTCAATCTCACTTTTCCTCAACCAAGTAAAGTTCTTACCTTTCCGAAGTGAATTGAGACCAAAAGAAACTTACACTTGGTGGTGGCTACAATAACAAGTGATGATCAAGCGGATTTAAAAGTGACTCACAATTGCACAGCAAAGGATATTTTGTGGAGCTTGGTTAGGAAGTATTTATCCTACACGATCTGAAATTCACGATGTTGTAAAATTAAGTAATAATCCAAGCTAGAATACTTTGCCTAAGTGCTGATCCAAAAGATATAAGTGAAGTGTATGAACGCACACGCAAAGATCAATGTGACTCAATGCAACAAAGGAATGAGCTAGATGGGAACAAATAAGAACAATAGCTCGTTTGCATCAAGTACTAGGAGAGACGCTAGCCAATTGCAATAACAAGAATAGAGGGCACAAGATTGCTCAAATCACTCACCCAATAGGAGCTAGGACCACTCACCCAATCAGCCTTCTCTCTTTTTTTTCCTCTCTTTTTTTTTTTGCTCACCTCTTTTCTTTTTTTTTTTTGCTACCTTGCCAATCACCCAAATATGTTCAACTCACTGTTCTGAGTCTATTAAGGTATATGGGTCACAAACTTTGTGGAAGGTAAGGATATCTCTCTCTCTAAACTTTGAATTTTTTTTAATCAGCCGGAGTGGTGATGCAATATTCAGCTATGAGTATTCAGGAGCAGCCCTCAATGCAACATCAATGACTAGTCTCAAGTATTCAAAGGATATAAGTTGATGTGACCACGCCACAAACACATACGACAATAGCGCCCAATATCAAGATTGAACTAAAGGTGAATTCGTTTCTTCAGCCTTCATATGTTACTAAGAATAGACCGCTACCTAATGCAAGTGATTTAATTGTGCTTAGGAACTTGGGAAAGGATAAAGGAAAGGGACATGGAGTCCTGGACATGCATGGAAGGAATAATGGAGGTCACCACGTCACTTTGGGACCAAGTCAAGCACGAATTCGAGTTGGACACGTTTTGGAATCAGACTCGGACTGCTGTGATGGTACCAAGTTCAAACGGGCATAACTTTCTCATACGGACTCCGTTTGGGACGTTCTTGTACTTCATGGAAAGCTTATGAAGTCTACTTTCCAACGGATCCAACCTCATCTTCAAATTCTGTCCGAGCCGGTCGCAATCGTAAAAAGAGTCCACGTTGGTCACGTACTGGAATCGGATTCGGACTGCTGCAATGGTGCAAGTTTAAACGGACATAACTTCCTCATACGGACTCCGTTTGGGACATTCTTGTACTTCATGGAAATCTTATCAAGTATACTTTCCAATGGATCCAACCTCATCTTCATATTCCATCCGAGCCGGCCGGAATCATCAAAACAATTCACGTAGGTTTCTGAGTCCGAGTCAAAAGGGTGCTGCGCCACCTCCACTTGGGCCCATGGGCCTTGTAACCCTAGGGTGTACCCTTTGGGACGCCTCCCCTGGTTGTTTTCACTATATAGGAGCCGCCGCCTCCATTTCTAGGACTTAGGTTTTGTTTAGATCAGTTTAGCCCCTTGTGCAAACTCCACGTTCTCTTGTGTCGGCTAGACCAACAGATTCGTGTTACAGAACCTCAACTATCCTTGTGCGACTTTTATATCTAGCAAGTTTCAGGTTGCTCACTATCCTTGTTCTTGCGTGTTCTTCGGTTGCATGCAGGAATAGACCTTCGTGGTCAGGTCAACCGTGTTCTTGGCACGGTTGATAACATCTTGGGGTTGGTTCAGCGATTGCTAAGGCGCAAGTGACGTCTCGTACGGTTGTAGTCGGATCGCAAGAGTCATCTCCACCGAAATCGATAGTTATCATCCTATCGGAAGATCGGGACCCCATCGCCTCATCATAAGTGAAGCTCGTATGTGTGGTGTTTGGCCGTATGGTGTTCAAGGAAGCAAACGCGAACACTAACACCTCCTTAGAGTTGGTTTCGGATGGCAACTTCCAAACGGATTCGGAAGTGGACAGCTAGCCAAAACCGACTTGGATTCTAGAGTTGTACGCAGATTGATCTGAGAGGAGTTATGGATACGGACTCAACTTCAAGAGTAAATTGAATCTACCTTTTTTTTGTTTTATGGGGACACAAGATCAAGTTACGCGAAGGAACACAAAGATCAGCACGTAAACAAAATTTCTAATGGATCAAGACTTAATAAAACTCACAAAAACAGCAGATGCAAAACTAGGGTTTGGATTTTTTTTGTGTTTTTGGTTTATGGACTATAGGACAGCAATTAATAACTGAAATTTAAAGGGATAAGATCCTACCGAGTAAACCACGCTCTGATACCAAGATGATACGGGGTCGCCCGATCTTCTCGACGTAGGATGGATACTCACGGGAGTCTTGATGAATCGTAATGATCCTCCAATGCCAGCGCAAGGGACGAACACTCTTTAATCCGCCAAAACACACTCGTGTTGATTTCGCCGACCACCAAGCGAAGATCTATCGTTCACCCAATTCCCAGCGGAAAGGCTGAACGATCTTGATTGAAGAGAACGCTCCTAATTCCCTATGGAACATCGGCAGCCATGCTAAACTCGAACAAACTTTAGTAGATTGATTTTTCTCAAACGTGATCTGTGCCCTAAAGGCTGCCATTACAAGGCTTATATAGCCCCTTGGGACGTCCATATGGTCCCCAAACCAATTACAACTCAACCCTATATGGTTTTAGATACGAACTCTCACAAAAAGGAAACTACAGTTTTCACCCGTCATATTGTTTCGGTCATAAATTTTTATCCGTGACGGATTTGAAGGTGGGACCAGATCCATTGCGTAGCCCTTGAAATTATCTTTCCAACGAGTACAAGAACACCTGAATCGGACTCCGTTTGTGAAAGTTATGGCCTTTTTAGTAACTGTCTGTCAGGCTGTCCCGAACCGAATCCGAGTTGAATCCTGAGTTGAATCCGAGTTTGAATTGGTTTGAGCACGTGGGAAGTCTGAATTTGGCTTGAAAAGCTTATCCAAACTTGTGGTTTAAGTCCTTGGGCTCCTCCCTTTTGCTCTCCCACTGCATGGGCTTCTTTCCTCCTTGATGAGCTACGTGGGCTGCTTGGTTTCCTCCTTTCCATTCCCATAGGCTTTGAGCTTTTCGTTTTTGGTAGCAAATATGATCACCCTCCTTGTGCTTCTCCATTGCTTTGGCCCCGGAATCATCATAATATTCAAACCTAATAATAAACAAGAATTTGACATAAGTATTGTTCCTACGAATAGAAGGAAATTCATTAAGAAACAAATTCACCTGACAATATTTAATGCGGCTCAATACTTCTTTCCAGTGAAATAATGTATTTGATTGAAAAGTGCTAATCATATGCGTATCCGCATCATGTAGTATTGCCCCATTGCTACAAACACTTGAGATGTATCAAAACTCGTGTAAGGATGAGTGCCACATAGCCAAATTGAGTGAGAATGATAAAAACAGTGAGTTGTGTGATTCCACCAAACATGAGGTTGAAAGCATCCAAATGGAGAGTGAGAGGAATACACAAAAAGAAAAGGGAGAAAGAGATCATAGGAAAAGTGAGATTACTTTTTATACTAACGACTTACTCTCTACTTCTAGTGTTGCTTCTCATATTGTGCAGGTTGATAGTAAAGAAGAGGAGTCGAATGTTCCACAACCGATACCCCTAGAGAAAACCGATGAGAAGATAACCACAGTTGAAGATGAAGTACTTGCTATCCCGTGGATACACCATGATGATTTTATACCTACAGCACCTACATCAACTAATGAGAGTGATAAAGGTAACAATATTGGTGCTAAATTTAATTGCAAAATGTGAGTAATTACGAGAATTCATGTGTTCAATCAAAAATTCCATGTTCTGAAATTTCTTTGCTCAATTTACATGATGTGGAATTAATTACTCACAAGGAAGTTCTGACTCGAATATCTCCTAATGATTCTTTGTATTATATTATGTTCGATGACCCTAAAGAGCTATCTAGTGTCATTCAGAATGTTGCTAAAATTTCATGTTTAAAATCACTAGTTAGTTCCTATGCCTACACATATAAGTTCAATTTGATCGGAGATTATGGTGTAGATGACAATTTTTTTGTTTATCGAATATGCATTACATGTGATAAGCTTGCCGAGTTGAAATTGCATATTTTGGACAAACAATCTTTTATACCACCTCATGATCACAATGAGATGAGGTTTAACAATAGTGCTTGCTGTTTACAAAGATTTCTTGTGCCTACTTATTCCTCTTTCGATGAACAATCATGTACAAATAATCAGAGTAGCGCAGTTGAAGCAAGGAAGGCACTTAAAATTTTCTCTTCTATATTTGAACCGTTTGATCTGATTTTGCCCATTAATGATTTGTCCACGTACTTCGCAAAGTCGAGGACGACTTTTTCTTATGGGAGGGAGAATGGTGTGAATGAAAACATTGCAATGTATGCATTTGATAGCTGTTGTAGTATCAATTGGTTTGTGCAAAACAGTGAGAATGAGAATGACACAAAAATTGATTCATACATATACCACGCATATGTGTTGTTCTTTTTGCTTACTACACCTCCAGGTAATAATAATGTGAAAGACGGAAGGGGTGTAACTAACCAATACATATACCATGCATACACATTGTATTCTTCGTTTAGTACAATTTCGGGCTAACAAAACCGAGGACGACTTTTCTTGAAGAAGGGGAGGATGACGCGGATACGCACATGCTTAGCACTTTTCAGTCAAATACATTTCACTGGAAAGAAGTATTGAGCTGCATTAGGGCATCTGTAGTGTATATAACCCAAAGGGTCTTAAGGTGGGTCCCATCTAAACCTTAAGACCAACTCCATAGTGTATATAACCCAAGGGGTCTTAAGACGGTCCCACTTGGCAGATAAAGAAAAATTATATTTTAATGCTTGTGGCCAGGTCTTTAGCTTGAGGACCAGCATTAACCTTTTTTTGCTTAGGGTCTGCTTAAGGTCACCCCTGTAATGTATAAGGTTGACCTTAAGGTGGCTTAAGACCTCCTCTTTTCATACACTACAGATGCCCTTAAATATTGTCAGGTGAATTTGTTTCTTAATGAATTTCCTTCTATTCGTGGGAACGATATACTACCTTATGCCAAATTTTGTTTATTATTATGTTTGAATATTATGATGATTCCGGGGCCGAAGCAATGGAGAAGCACAAGGAGGTTAATCATATTTGCTACCAACACAAAAAGCTCAAAGCTAGTGGGAATGGAAAGGAGAAAGCCAAGCAGCCCATGCAGCTGATCAAGGAGGAAAGAAGCCCATGCAGAGGGAGAGCAAAAGGGAGGAGCCCAAGGACTTAAACTACAAGTTTTGGATAAGATTTTCAAACCAAATTCAGACTTCCCAGGTGCTCAACCCAATTCAAACTCGGATTCAACTCAGGATTCAATTCGGATTCGGTTCGGGGCAGCCTGACAAGCAGTTACTAAAAAAGCCATAACTTTCACAAACGGAGTCCGATTCAGGTGTTCTTGTACTCGTTGGAAAGATAATTTCAAGGGCTACACAATGGATCTGGTCCCACCTTCACATTCATGACGGATAAATGTTATGACCAAAACAATATGACAGATGAAAAATATAGTTTCCTTTTTGTGAGAGTTCGTATCTAAAATCATATAGAGTTGAGTTGTACTTGGTTTGAGAACCATATGGACGTCCCAAGGGGTTATATAAGCCTTGTATTGGCAGCCTTTAGGGCTCATACCACTTTTGATAATATAATACTCTTGTTCTTTCCGTTGGCTGAACCAACTTGAGAGAATTGGGAGTTCGCTGAAAATCAAGATCGTCCAACCTTTCCGTTGGGAATTGGGAGTGCGATGGAACTTTATCGGTGGTCGTGAAGTTCAGCACGTGTGGTTGGGCGAATTATAGAGTGCTAACTCTTGCATTGGCAACGGGAGATCACTACAGTTCATCGAATCCTCCGGAGTGTCCTCTTATCGCAGCATGTCCATTGGCCTCTGTAACACTCCGGCCTACTTCCAACATTATGTGATGGCCATTTTCTATGACCTAATAAAAACGTAATGGAAGTCTTTCTGGATGATTTTTTTCATCTATGGAAAAACTTTTGATTCTTGCCTAGAAAACATGGAGAAAGTCCTGCATAGATGCCAAGAAGTTGACCTAGTCCTCAACTGGGAGAATGTCATTTTATGGTTAGAGAAGGAGTAATGTTTGGACATATTGTGTCTAAGAGAGGAATAGAGGTAGATAAAGCCAAAATTCAAGTATTAGAAAGGCTCCTGGCCCGGATCAATGTGAAAGGAATTATTGAGTTTTGATATGGACCAACTAAGGATTATTTGATATGTAAGGATGGCCCGATCTTTCCCGGTATATTCAGCGAGGTTCCTTCTCCTTTGGGTATTGCAGAAGGAGTCTTCTCCTTGTGTTGACGCAGCCAACAATCTTGATAAGGACAATTTGTACTAGTATGCAAGGCGCACACTAGAAGCAATCTACCGAACTCCCCAAACCATGAATTCGGCAAACAAGACACGAATTAGAATAGATGAACCTTGTAGATTTGATGGGCAATCTCAAGAACCTCCTATTCTTAACTTGCACCAACCCAGTAAACTCCAAACGAGAAAACTTTGCAATCACAATCTGGCCGCCAACAACCATCATGATGATTTTCTCCTTTATTTCACAAGTATAAAAACTTATCATATCAAACCTGATGTGGCCAAGAGTGTGAATGCTACATTGATTTGTGCTTCATCTATGCAATCTAAAGTTACAAGGCTTAGTAATGCTGAATTGCGCAAGGAGAAAGAAGCAATCGGTTATGGGAGAGAGAAGGACATCCTAGTTCGTGCGGATGCTTATGTGATTCCTCCTTTGCGCGGTGCAAATAACACAACAATGCATAGAATTAGAGGTGTCGATGGAGAAGAAAGAAAGTTAGTTTGGCTAAAGAGGAAGACACAAGATCAATCAAGTTCTCGTGATTGCAGTTCTGTCCATAATGTTCATGAAGTTCTTAACGCCCATTCTGAGGTTTCTAATGCACACAAAATACATATTTGAAAAGCCAATGAAGTCTAAGTTTCAACAAATCAAACGGCGCTTGATTTGGAATTTCCTACACAAAGTTATGGCAACTTTATTGGATGCTGCACGGGCTGTCTGGAGAGACGCGCGAGACTTGCCAAACATAAAGAGTTCGAGTATTGCAATGCAAGTAAGAGTAAAATCCGACCACACCATGGCTTTCTAAAGGTTGAGAAGGACTCATTTTCAGGTTCCAAATGGATTTGAAAGCCCTTGAACAAGAAAACAAAACATATAAATATTTGAAACCGATTCGGACTCGGATTGGGACAGCTGGCATGACCGATACTAAAACGTCCATAACTTTCACAAACGAAGTCCGATTTGGGCGTTCTTGGACTCTTTGGAAAGATATTTCGAAGCCCCACACAATGGACAAGGTTCCAGCCACGAAATCCTCATAGTCAGATCACAAATTAAGAGAGAATCATGTGGTAGTAGTTTAGATATTTCCTTTTTAGTTCGTATTAGAGTTTGTTTCAGCCTTAGGCCATGCTGTGCGTGAGTTTTAGTCAAGGTCGTGCATTGTGCACCAATATAAAGCCAGGGCCTTAGCCCCATTGTAACTGAGGCTATGATATGATAAGTTTTTAGACTCGTGAAATAAAGAAGAAAATCGCCATGATGGTTGGTGGCGGCCAGATTGCGTGATTGCAAGGTTTTCTCGTTTGTAGTTTGCTGAGTTGGTGCAAGGCAAGAATAAAAGATTCTTGAGATTGCCCATCAAATCTACAAGGTTTATCTCTTCTAATTCGTGTCTTCATGCTGAATTCACGGTTTGGGGAGTATGGCGGATTGCTTCTAGTGTGTGCCTTGCATACTGTGCAAATTGCCCTTATCAATATTGTTTGCTGCATCAAGATAAGGAGAAGACTCTATCCAAGGAAAAGGAACCTCGCTGATCATACCGGGAAAGATCGGGCCATCCCTACGTATCAACTAATCCTTAGTTGGTCCGCATCATCGTGGTATCTGAGCGTCGTTGATCACGGTATGAGGTTGCTGACTTTTTCTTAATGGCTGGTTTTATGAAGACTAAAGATGGTGAGGTGCGACATAATCATGCCGAGCCAATTGGGGAGGTGCCCCAATATGCGGCTTTGCTGCCCGAGGTACGAATTGGACTTGAAGCGACACGTGACTACTTCTTGAGTTGTCACCGGAAGCTTGAAGGCAAGGTTGATGATTTGGGGGCACGAATTGATGCTTTGACGGAGGCGATATGCAACCAGCCACCACAATTTCAGCATGCTGAACGGGGACCTCAATATCCCGTACGGCGTGCACCATACGAAGACAACGAAGACGAGGAGGTTTTTGATGGTGCAACGGGCTTTGCTCCACAACCGCGCCATGCTCAGGACTACCGTGGTGCTGACCGTGGTAGGGACATGCGTGGCAGAGGTGCTGCCTGTGGTGGAGGTATGCGTGATGGTATTGGGTTTGCTCAGCGTGTTGCCGTGGATGATAGAATTGGGTGGATAAAAATTTCTATCCCATCATTTAATGGTAAAGCTGAACCGGAGGAGTACTTGGAGTGGGAGATGCGTGTCGAACAAATTTTTGACAGCCATCACTATACTGAGGATAAGAAGATTCGTTTGGCGACAATTGAGTTCGCCGGATATGCTCTTGTTTGGTGGAATCAATTGTGTAGCGTAGGAGCTCGTCCGGATACTTGGGTACAATTGAAGAATATTTTGAGGCGGCGTTTTGTCCCAGCACACTACACTAGGACCTTGTACAACCGGCTACAACAACTACGCCAAGGTAATTCTAGTGTTGATGATATTATAAAGAGATGGAGATGTTGATAATCCATACAGGAACAGAGGAGCATGATGAGGCTACTATGGCACGTTTCTTTAATGGTTGAATGAGGATGTGCAAGATAGGGTGGAGATGGTCCATTACTACAACATCCAAGACTTGGTGCATCAAGCTGAACGTGCCGAACAACAATTGAAGCGCAAACAAGCCAAGCGTGGACATGCCAACACTCAAACAAACCTATGGAGGCGTCCATCATAGCAAGGCGATGATGTTGGTTCACACTCCAAGGTGGTGACATCAAGCCGTTCAAATGGGGCTCTTTCAAAGGAGGCAAGCAACAGAGGTAAAGAAGCAACCAAATCTGATTCTAGCACGTTCTCCACCGCTAGAACAAGTCAAATTGAGTGTTTAAAGTGTAAGGGCAGGGGTCACATGATGAGGGATTGCCCAAATACAAGGAAGGTGTTACTCACACATGAGGGATATGCCACGGAGGGCGAAAGCGAGGAATCTGAACATGACGATGAGAAATTCAATGATTCTCCACAAGAAGTTGTGTATTGTGATCCTGAGGTTGGTCCAACTTTGATGACTCATATGGTGGATGGTGACAATAAGCTGATTGTTGAGAAGGGGCAAAGACGTGGTGTTTTTCAAATCCAATGCATGATCAAAGGCAAACGGTGCAAGCTTATAATCGATGGTGGAAGCTACAACAATGTGATCAGCAAGGACGTGGTTGATGCACTCTCATTAACCACATGGCGTCATCCTAAGCCATACTATACGCAATGGCTTCACAATGTTGGTTGGCTAAAAGTTACTCATAAAGTTCGCGTGCCGTTTTCAATTGATGGATATGAAGACAAGGTGGAGTGTGATGTCGTGACTATGCACATGTGTCACATCATGTTAGGGCGTCCGTGGTAGTTTGATCGTAATGTTACACACCAAGGGAGAGCCAATCGCTTCACTTTTATGCATAAAGGTGTATTTCAATCTTTGCTGCCTAAGAGAGATGAGGAGATTATTTCTGACATTGCCATCAAGGGCAAGGAGCTCGTGAAGATTACCATGAAACCGAGGACGGTTTCGCTTGAAGGGGGAGGGGATGATGTGGCCAAGAGTGTGAATGCTACATTGATTTGTGCTCCATCTATGCAATCTAAAGTTACAAGGCTTAGGAATGTTGAATTGCGCAAGGAGAAAGAAGCAATCGGTTATGGGAGAGAGAAGGATATCACAAAGGAGGAATCACATAAGCATCCGCATGATCTAGGATTTTCTTCTCTCTCCCATAACTGATTGCACATTTAGACTAGTTCAGAATCATGTCGACCAACACACGATCGCTTCATAAACCCTTAGGATCAGTCGGTCTCTAATCGGACATCAACCATCAATCAGTTTGTGATCATGTTGCAGCTCATGGAAAATCTGTAAACCTTTTGATTAGTTGGTCTCTAGTCAAACATCAACCACTGACCAGTTCTTGTAATTTTCCATTTTAGTCCAAACGATCACTAGCCGATCCTACTACCCTTTCTTGAAACTTCTCCCCAAATCGGCCATTCGCATTTTTGCCAACTCAAACCAGATTATGTCACCCTGAATGGTGTCAAATACTCATCACAAATATGGAGTGACCTCCACGTTGATGAGGCGATGGGGTCCCGATCTTCCAATAGGATGATAACTCCGATTTTGGCGGAGGTGACTCTTGCGACCCGACTACAACCGTACAACGTCGCTTGCGCCTTAGCAATCGCTGAATCACATTCCAAGTCGTTATCAACCGTGCCAAGAACGCGGTTGACCTGACCATGAAGGTCTATTCCTGCATTCAACCGAAGAACACGCAAGAACAAGATAACAAGCAATCTGAAATTACAAATATTTATATTGAGTTCAAAAGGTGGGATTATATAGAGGTTCTTTACGGTTGGTCTAGCCGACACAAGCGAAGAACAAGAGTATTCACCATGGAAAAACTAAGCAAACGAAATCCAAAAACTACAAGGGTGAAACCTCCTTAAATAGGGGTGGAAAAGCCACACAAAACTAAGGAAAAATGGGTGGTACTATTCATGACACTGTTCATATGAATAGTAACCATGAACAGTATGGGCCTTGGAGGGGAGCACCTCCCCTTTGGGCCCAAACATTACAAGGCCCAATTTGACCCAAACAGGTGACGCAGCACCTTCTTTGAGTGATTGCGGCAAGCACAGGAGGAATTTAGAGATGAGGCAAATCCATTGGAAAGAGAACAAGAAAAGCTTTCCATCGAATACTCGTGGACCTCAAACGGACTCCGTATGTAAAAGTTATGCACATTTGAAGTTGGCCGTCAGGCTGAATCCGAACTGATCTGGAGGCCGAATTGGATTCCAAAACGTGTCTAAGTTGAACTCTTGCTTGAATTGGTGCAAAAGTTATGTGGTGCTACAAAAATATATATTTTCATCATTAGGTAGCATCATATTCTCATTTAAAATATGTTGAAACTGAAGAAACGAACTCACCTTTAGTTCAATCTTGATATTGGGCGCTATGGTCGTATGTGTTGGTGGCGTGGTCACATCATCCTCCCCTTCTTGATAGAAAACCGTCCTCGGTTTTAGCATATGTGTAGCCTCACGTATTGCATGATCTTCATCATAAATCTCGGTACATAATAACAAACGCAACAAACTCTCATTATGTAATATCATAAGTTCTTTATCAAACAAAGTAAAACCTCTTTGCAATGAGCTCACCTGATAATTTAAGTAATGCGTAGGAGCTCTTGTATTGGGACAACAAGTATAGCAAATATGGTTGTATCCATAGGGGGTCAGTCCTCATCATCCTCCCCTTCTTGAAAACAAAACCATCCTCGGCTTTTGATAAGCTGAAAGTATGGTAACAAAGAAGCCAAGGTGTATGTGTTGTAGGGGTGGCCCCCACGTAAGCCCAGTAGGCCTGTTAGGTCCGAAACAGGACATGTATAATGACATAAGAGCCCCCGAGGGGAATACTCATGTGTAAGGGTATAACTGTACAAACACTCCCCATATGAATATATATGTGGCATAGGCCACGGGAGGAAGGCTCTAAGCCATTCATTTACTCAACTCTCCACTACTACACTCTCTCTCTCTGTTTGGTCTGTAACCACAACAGTTGGCGCCGTTCGTGGGGAGGACAAGAGCAAGCCTCCAGACCTCAAGGAGGATGGCACCAAAGAAAGCTTCGCCATCGGCGGCGAAGAAGAAGAAGGCGTAGGCGGCGAAGTCTCGCGTCAGCACAGGGGCTTCGGCTTTAGCAGTCGCAGGTATGAGCAGTGGTGTAGGTATGACCGAGGACCCCGTCGCCGACACGACGACCAACCCCGTCGCCGACGCGACGACCAACCCCGACGACAACAACGCGACGCGCAACCTGGGTGCGCACGCCGTGGTCACCACCTCCCCGGCGGCACCGCCAAGCGCGCAGACGGCCCCGACCACGCCCGTAGTAGAGACGGCCCTGCTAGCGGCCCTCAGTGCGTTCCAGCGGGAGCTAGCGGACCTCCGTGGAGCCGTCCGGGACATGCAGGAGGCCCGGAGCCAACACCCCCTCCGGCCGTGGCATCCGAGCCCGCCCCGGAAGGGGCGGATAGCCGCGACGCCCCCATGTCTAGCCGCGCCCCGCTTCGCGCGTGAGCCAAGTCCCGTTTCTGGGCCCACAGCAGACGCCATGGCCTGAAGATTTCAAGTTCTCGAGCGTCATCGAGGCCTACAAAGGCGACTCCGACCCGCGAGAGTTCGTACGCGTGTACGAGACCGCCATCAAGCCGCTCAAGTCGGAGGCAGAGCTCTTCGACAAAGGGGAAGCGTACGCTCGAGCCGAAGAGGATGTGCGGAGGCGCCACGACAACGACTCCGACGCCAGGCGAGCGGAGGGCTTGTCACACAAAGGTAGCGCAAGAGACAACCCGAGGATGGACCACAAGCAAGTGGCCGCAGGCGACATTCGTAAGCCCCGGCGCAACCAGCGAAGACCCCAGAAGGCCCGCCACATCCTGGCCGCGCAGGGTACTCCCCGGGGAGTCGTCTCAGCCTCGCGTATCGCAGGAGGACGCCAAGGAGGCGACGATGCCGAGCCGCGAGCGGAGCAGGAAATCCTTGAATACGGTAAGTGGTGCGAGGTGCACGGCTACGGAGGCCATTTCACGCGGGCATGCACCGGTCGCGGCGGTCGCGAAGCGGCGTGGCCCATCCCCGGCTGGATCCCGGAGAAACCCGATCGCGGCATTAATGTCATCGAGGGAGGCTCTTTGTCAAGAGCTTCCTCGGCACAACTATCTCGGCAGGCATCCCCTTGCAGCATTACTTTCACGTCAGCCGATGCGCAGGGCATAGAATTCCCCCATCAAGATCGCTTGGTCATCCAGGCCGACATAGCGGGATGCGACATCAGGCGTATTCTCGTGGACGGAGGGAGCTCCGCCAACATTTTGTTCGCAGAGGCCCTTGATCGTATGGGAATACCTCGGAGTCTATTAAAAACTTCGGAAGCCCCCCTCCAAGGCCTCGGAGGGCAACCTCAAGGCTCGGGTCGTGCGCCTCCCGAGTCTCCTTGTGCCAGGCCGGTAACGCCAGGACCGAAGAAGTCATCTTCGACGTCGTGGACGTCTCATATCCATACAACGCCATACTGGGCCGGCCCGCCATCAACTCCTTCGAAGCCGTCCCACACTTCGCTTTCCTATGCATGAAGCTTCCAGGGCGGCGGGGCGTTATCACCATTTTCGGCGATCAGGATATGGCTCGGACCATCGAAACCGAAGCTGGACGTTTGCACCGCAAGGTGCACGCCTTCAACAAATACCGGGCGGACACAACGCCATCCGCCCCAGGTTGGACGCCCAAGCCCCACCCGGAGGGCGGAGTGAAGAGGGTGCTGTTCCGAGCAGAAGGGCAGTTCGTGTCCATCGGCGAAGACCTCCCTCCGCAAGTAGAGCAAGACTTGCTCCGAGTCCTCCAGGACAACATAGACGTCTTTGCATGGTCCCCAGATGATATCCAAGGAGTAGACCGCGCCCTCATCGAGCATAACCTCGCGATCCGCCCCGACGCCAAACCCGTCAAGCAGAAACTTCGCCGTATGTCTGCGGACCGACAGCAAGCGGCCAAGGTGGAGGTGGCGAAGCTCCTTCGAGTGGGGGTTATCCGCGAGGTCCAACATCCAAGCTGGCTTGCCAACCCGGTGTTGGTTAAAAAGGCCAGCGGCGCCTGGCGCATGTGCATCGACTTCACCGCCCTCAACAAGGCATGCCCGGGACAATTACCCTTTACCGCGCGATAGACCGGTTGGTCGACGCATCGCGGGTGTGAGCTCATGAGCTTCTTATATGCCTATTCCGGCTACCACCAGGTCTACATGGCCAAGGACGACGAGGAGAAAACCAGCTTCATTACACCGGTGGGAACATTCTACTTTGTGAGGATGCCCTTCGGCTTGAAGAACGCGGGCGCAACTTTCACCCGCCTCGTCGCTACCCCCCCGCCGTCCAGCTAGGGAGGAACGTGGAGGCTTATGTGGACGACGTGGTAGTCAAAACCCGGCAGCTCGCCTCACACGGCCGGGATCTTCAGGAGACTTTTGACAACCTCCGGAGAGCGGGCATCAAGCTCAATCCGGACAAATGTGTCTTCGGCGTACAAGCGGGCAAGCTACTGGGCTTCCTCGTATCCGGGCGAGGCATCCAGGCGAACCCCGACAAGGTTGACGCTATCCTGGGCATGGAACCCCCCAAGACGACGCAGGAGGTCCAGAGGCTGGCAGGGCGCATGGCGGCCTTGAGCCATTTCCTCTCTAGAGCGGCAGAGAGGGGCTTGCCGTTTTTCAAGACCCTCCACGGGTGCGACGGGTTTCATTGGGACGACGACTGCGCAAAGGCCTTCGACGATCTCAAGAAGCACCTCGCAACCCTCCCCACTCTGGTGGCCCCGGCACCAGAGGCTCCCCTCCAACTCTACCTCGCTGCCTCGGCAACGGCGGTTAGCGCCGTTCTCATCTTGGAAGAGGGCGCACTTTAGCGGCCAGTGTATTTCATCTCTGAAGCCCTTCAGGGCGCCAAGACGCGATATACCAAGCTCGAGAAGCTTGCTTACGCGCTGGTCATGGCATCAAGGAAGCTCCAACATTACTTCCTGGCCCACCCGATAACGGTGCCATCATCGTTCCCCTGGCAGAGATGCTCCACAACAAAGAGTCCACGGGGCGAATTGGGAAATGGGCGGCAGAGCTGGCCCCGTTCTCCCTAACATATGCCTCTCGGACGGCGATCAAGTCCCAGGCTCTGGCGGACTTCCTCGCGGAATGGACCCCACTCACCTCCTCCAACTCAAGACCGGTGTGGACACTTAATACTGACGGAGCGTACGGCATTGCGGGCGCAGGGGTGGGCGCCGTTATCATCACCCCAGAAGGACAGCGCCTTTTTTACTCGACGCGCCTAGCGTTTCCGGCTACGAACAACACGGCCGAATACGAGGCGCTACTCTTCGGCCTCGGAAGCTCAAAGCGATGGGAGCAAGGCGAGTCCTCGCTCAGACCGACTCGCTAGTGGCGGGCCATGTGGACAAATCATATCAAGCCAGGACCCGAGCTAGCCAAGTACCTAGCAGCCGTCTGAGCGAAGGAACGGCACTTTGGGTGTCACGGTGAAGGCCATCCTCGGCGGACAACGAGCAAGCCGACGCCTCGCCAAGGCGCGCCAAGGCGCTCCCGCCCCGAAGGCGTTTCTGAGACCACGCCGGCGGCGCCATAGCACAAGATAATTGGGATGCGACCGCCCACCACGGATCACCAGCGGGCAATCGGCGGAGCCCTTCTCGCCTTTTTGCAAGGCATTGCGAAACCGGATGACTCCTCCGAGCTCCGGCGTTTGCAACACCGCGCTAGGTCCTTCCAGGTGCTCGACGGGGCGCTCTACAAGAAGGGGGTCTGCGCACCGCTCCTGAGGTGCCTTCCGCGCGAAGAAGGCAAACGCCTCGCGAAATTCACGCGGGTCTCTGCGGCTCGCACCTCCAACCGAGGTCTCTGGTGGGCAAGGCATTCAGACAGGGTTTTTATTGGCCAACAGCTGTCGCGGATGCCCAGGACCTCGTGCGCCGTTGTCAAGGTTGCCAATGGATGGGAAGGGCTATCCACAGGCCCCCGACAAGCCTCCACCCCATACCTCCGGTGTGGCCGCTGGCGAGGTGGGGCATCGACATCGTGGGACCACTTCCCAGGGCCCCAGGGGACTTGCGCTTCGTCGCAGTCGCCCTGGAGTACTTTTCCAGGTGGCCGGAGGCAGTAGCCCTGGCCAAGATTACCTCGGCAGCTCTGCAGTGCTTCCTCTAGCAAAACATCATATGCTGATTCGGCGTGCCCAGGGAGATCACCGTCGATAATGGTCTGCAGTTCGATGCAGCACTATTCAAAGAATTCTACGGCAGCATGGGCATCACCCTCCGGTTCACCTCAGTCGGCCACCCACAGTCCAACGGGGTGGTGGAGCGGGCAAACGGGGCCATCTCTGCCGCAATCAAAAAGCGCCTCGTCGGGCTGCCAAAAGGGAAGTGGCCGGGCGAGCTCCACAGCGTCCTCTGGTCCCTTCGCACAACGGTCACACGCCCAACGGGGTTCACGCCCTTCAAGCTTCTCTTCGGCGATGAGGCGGTCACACCCCAAGAAATAATGTCGGGACCCGGAGCAGCAACTCCAGAACCCTCTGTGTTAATCGCACTATCCTAGGAAAAGCTAGTGCACACAGTATCACAAAGACAATTATCATGTGTAATGACAAACTTTATTTAGCTAATATGAGCCTGATGGCCAAAGTTTACAATAACAGCAAAAGAAGACAGCAGAAGATAAACAATGTAGCAGCCCATCCAGCCTTCCCACAAGGCGAATGACTGTAAGACGTGGCCTAGTCGCAATCCTCACCGAAGTCGTCGAAAGCTTCCTCTGGAAAGAGTTAGATATAGCAACATGAGTACAAAAAGTACTCCACAAGTTACACCAGGAGGTTTAACAGAATAGATGCATGCATATGGAATATCAAAGGAAGCCATAATATGGTTTATTTGCATAAAAGGCGACATTGAAGTAAATATCATAAGTAAGTGCAAAAGCTGAATTTGATACGATAAATAGAAACAAGATTTTAACAAAATAATATCGTTAGCGCAGGCTCCAACCAAACACTAACCTATCCACGGGCATCCCACCCGGACCATCTTTTCCAAAAGCTCACGTATGGATTCCATCCATCCACACGCTTTCACTGCGCAACTCTGATGAATTCCATCCATTCACCAGATTTCAATCTCTCACGGATTCCATCCATCCGCAAGGTTTTCATCTCTCGTGGATTCCATCCATCCACAAGGT
This sequence comes from Dendrocalamus sinicus, assembly GCA_036346575.1. Lineage (NCBI taxonomy): Eukaryota > Viridiplantae > Streptophyta > Magnoliopsida > Poales > Poaceae > Dendrocalamus > Dendrocalamus sinicus. Next base: position 23,832,180 of record CM070647.1, read on the forward strand.
TTTCGCAAACCATTTTGAAAACCAAAGTCTAATCCATGAAAACTTCACTCAGCTTGCCCATGACCGTGGGCACGGCTATCCAGGATAGGTTATACACTCTGCAGAGGTTGTACAGCTTTACCCACAAGACATGATCATCCCGGTTTGCCACGCGAGTTACACACTTCCTTAGGTGTGCGGCGAGGAGATCATGACAAGGCCTTTACAATGATCCGTTGTCAACATAATCACGCCGCCACTAAGGTTTCACCACAACATGAATCCACATGTTGGAGCCCCCTCTTGTGCCATGTGAGACTTCTCACGGCCTACGCCGCGCTCACATTCAGCCTATAGCGAGATTAAGTTGGAACTTCACAAATTATTCGGCCAGGTCTGTCCCATACCAGACTTGTGGTAGTACGATAGGGCTTTGCAATAGTAGCTCACAGACCGGTCCTTAACTTGACTTAGGCCCAACCACATACCCCAGTGCACGACAATCAACCACTGCGGCTCCAACCAACAGGGCATGCCTGCACCCACCAATCTGACCAATTGCCTAAGTCTAAACCAGTTTTATATTTTGTTTCCAAAATATTTCATAACACTCCTTGACTCACCAAAGTCAAGAGTACAGTTGAAAAGTTTATCATTTCATGTAAAAAGGTTATCATTTTATGTGAAAGATCATCTCAAACCATAATTATCTTAAGCATGGCTAAGCATTTCTACATAATTTCTAGTTAGTGCTAATGTACTAACTAGGTTTTATCTAGGGTTGACAAGGTATAATGGTAAGCAATATCAAATTTGGCTGTCCAAAGAATTTGGGTGTAACTAGAGTTCAAAACTGAATTTAAACTAACTTGAATAAAATTACGCATGCAATAATAATTTAAAAACAACATAATTAAATTAAAATATTAGGTTCAACATGATCAAAGGTGTAACTTGCCTTGCTCGAAAACCTGGTGCGAATCGTTGGCATCGTTCTCTTCGAATTCGACGAAATCTACGCGCGAAGAACCAAACAAATAAATTCAAATAAAATCCAAAAATTCAAAAATAGTCTAGATTTGGGTAGCTTATGATTTTAGAAGAATTTAGAAATTTGAACGGGTTAAATCGGAGTTAAGATGAAGTTATGGCCTTCGGAAGATTAACAGGAGGGAAAAAGGAAAAGGCTGGTTTTCGGGAATTATTTTTATACTGAAAAATGCTATTTATGACATCAGCAATTTCAAATTTTCCGAGCGGAAAAAATGATTTGAATGACCGGTGGGGCCGGTCTACCGTGGACCAAGTCCGCGGACCACGGGGTTCGCTGACGTGGCACACCGGCCACATGGCGCCATGCGGGCGTGACTTGGAGGCCACGCGGCGGCGGCCGCCACGCGGCGCGCGCGCGGCGGCGGCATGGAGGCGACGGCCGGCGGCGCTGCCGACGGCCGCGGCCGAGGCGGGGCGGCGAGCGGCGGCGGGTGAGGAGGGGCGGCGCGCACTCACCGGCGCGGCGAGACCGGCGGGCGGCGGCGCAAGGAGGAGGCGGCGGTGGTGGCGCGGGTGGCGGCGGAGGTGGCCGGACGGCGACGGAGAGCGCCGGGAGAGGGAGGCGCGGCGATGAGAGGGGCTGAAATGGTGAAGGAACCGGGCATGGGGAGAGGTTTTATAGGTGGAGAGAGAAGAAACGGCCGCGCTTTAGAGGATTTAATGGGAAGAAACGTAGGTAGATTAATGGGGGTGATTAGGGCATTCATTTCCATGCGCTAATCGGGAGTTAAGAGGAGGAAACGGCCGGGAATTAAAGCTTTTGTTCGGCATCAATGGTGGAAGAGAGAGAAGACTAGAGGAAGAAGAAAGGGGGGAAGAAGAAACATATGACAAGTGGGTCCCATATGTCATAGAGAGAGGGAGTAAATGAAGGGGTATGGGCCGTCGGATTTGCGACACGTGGCAAGTGGATGTTTCATGGCTCTTGGATTTTATGAAGGGGAAAGTGATCATGTGTGGCTAGGATTAAAACGTGGAGAGAGAGAGAGAGTGATTCAATCTGAGAGCGACACGTGGCGGGCTTGGATGAATTTGGTTTTTATTTTCGGAATAAAATTTCAGAAAATACTAGAAGCTTTGCAAATACTTTGAAAAATAATATTTAATGTCTAAAAATTCGAGAAAATTATAGAATATTCTTGGAGCTCTTTTAGACTTAGTAAAAAATATTTTTAATTTCAGATTTGCATTTAATAATTTTATAAAATACTTTTTAACTTTTAAAATTGATTTTTAAATCCAGAAAATTCTCACAAACTAATTAAAAATTTAGGGAAGGCTAGGAAAAACAAAATAAACTCTTTTTGGCTTTAATAAAATATTTTAAATGCATTTTCTTGCTTTAGACTTTGAAATAAAATCCAGATAAATCCAAATAAACTCCAGAAAATCAATAAAATGCAAATAAATTCTTCAAAATTTAGGCAACCAAAGAACACTTTATTTTATTTTAAATTAAATTAATTAATTTTTTTTACTGATATTTTTGAAATAAACAGCTGGGCTGTTACAAATAAAGGCGGGCTCGCGGCGGGTCCTCGTCCAGGCACCAGACGAGGAGCGCCAATTGTCCGTAGATCTCCTTGACGGAGACCGGGTCTGCGCAACACAGCACGTCATAAAATACGCGCAACAGATGGTGCGCGGTCGCAATCGTTCACTGTACCCATGCAAATTCAGACCGGGCGACCTCGTCCTCAAGATGGCACTTCACACGGAAACGGTAGGCAAGCTCGAGTCCAATGGGAAGGCCCATACCTCGTCGTGGAGGCCCTGCAGAAGGGAGCGTACCGCTTGGCCACCTTGGAAGGGCACACGCTCCGACACACGTGGAATGCGGACAAGCTACGGCGGTATTACACCTGAGTCAAGCACACAAGGCTAAGGGCCTTCCCCGGCTTCACCAGACATAAAGCGGTTAACGGTTAGTGCCTTAACCCTTCTAACCGCTCACCCGCGCAAACGGGACTTTAATAAAGTACATCATTCATGCAAGTTCTCCCGTTTTTCGTATTAAAAGCGTGCGAAGGGTCACCTTCGTGTGCGCTATGCATAAGCATGCATAAAGACGCGTGGGGGATGCCTCCGCGCGCAGTCTACGGACTCTAAATAAGACGTAGCGTGAGGTCCGCCTCCGCACACACTCCACGGAGTATAAAGAAGACGCGGATGCTATCCCTGCGCACTCTACGGAGTATAAACAAGACGCGAACCCCGCGCACGCATGGGCGTTGCCCCAGTGCGTACTCTTCGGAGTATAAATAAGACGTGGATGTATATCCCACGCACTCCTCCGGAGTATAAAGAAGACGCGGATGCTATCCCTGCGCACTCTACGTAGTATAAACAAGACGCGAACCCCGCGCACGCATGGGCGTTGCCCCAGTGCGTACTCTTCGAAGTATAAATAAGACGTGGACGTATATCCCACGCACTCCTCCGGAGTATAAAGAAGACGCGGATGCTATCCCTGCGCACTCTACGGAGTATAAACAAGACGCGAACCCCGCGCACGCATGGGCGTTGTCCCAGTGCGTACTCTTCAGAGTATAAATAAGACATGGATGTATATCCCACGCACTCCTCCGGAGTATAAAGAAGACACGGATGCTATCCTTGCGCCCACCCCACGGAGCCCTCGCGCGTCTGCCGGCCGGGTGCGGCTCGCGCCACCACTTCGAAGGTAGGGGCGGAGCGCTCGCGCGTCTGCCGACTGGCGCCGGCTCGCGCCGCCACTTCGGGTAGAGGCACGCGTTCGCGCGTCGCCGACTGGCGCGGCTCGCTGCCGCCACCGAGGGTAGGGGCGGGCGCTCGCGCGTCTGCTGACTGGCGCGGCTCGATCCCACCACTTGAAGGGTAGGGCACGGAGCACTCGCGCGTCTGCTTTCGACTGAGACGCCACTCGCCTGCGCCGCCACCACTCGAAGGTAGGGGACGGGCTCGCGCGTCTCGCCGACCAGGCGCTAGCTCGCTGCCGCCACTCGAAGGTAGGGACGGGCGCTCGCGCGTCGACCGACCAGGCGGCTCGTTGCGCCGCCGAAGGGTAGGGAATGGAGCGCTCGCGCGTCTGCCGACTGGCGCCACTCGCGCCGCCACTTGAAGGGTAGGGACGAGCCTCGCATGTCTACGCCGACTGGCGCGGCTCGCCGCCGCCACTCGAAGGGTAGGGGACGGAGCGCTCGCGCGTCTACTTCGACCAGACGCCACCTCGCCGCCACCGCCGAAGGGTAGGGGACGGGCGCTGCGCGTCTGCCAGCGCGCCTGCGCGACTGGCGCCACCTCGATCCCACCACTCGAAGGTAGGGACGGGCGCTCACGCGTCGACCGACTGGCGCCCGCTCCGTTGCCGCCACTCGAAGGTAGGGGATGGAGCGCTCGCGCGTCTACGCCGACTGGCGCCAGCTCACGCCGCCACTCAAGGGTAGGGACGGAGCCCTCGCATGTCTTTCGACTGGCGCCGGCTCGCGCCGCCACTCAAGGGTAGGGACGGAGCCCTCGCGCGTCTGCCGACTGGCGCCACTCGCGCCACCACTCAAGGTAGGGGACGGGCGCTCGCGCGTCTACCGACCAGACGCCACTCGCGCCACCACTCGGGGTAGGGGACGGGCGCTTGCGCGTCTACCAGCGCGCCTACTTCGACTAGGCGCCAGCTCTGATCCCACCGCTTCGAAGGGTAGGGGACGGAGCGCCTGCGCGCCTACCTCGGCCAGTCTAGGGCCCGAGCTGCACAGTATTCGCAAGCCCGTTTGCTCATACCAGAACGGGGGGCGACACGATACTCGTGCTCCGCACAACCCATCAGTTCGCAGCATATTACATAAAAACTACTGCATGGGAAGATCATTGTTTGCCCCAACAAGACAATTACATTCCAGAAGCAGACACGCGTGGCGCAGAATGCGCCAACACCTGGCTATTCCTATGAGTCAGCGCCGTTTTCGCCGCGACGAGCGCCCGCGCCGCCCGCGCCGCGCCGAGGGACCTCTTCGAGCCAGCGAAGCACATCCCCCTGGTTCCGCAGCATCCGCCGCAAAGCAACCGTGGCGGCCCCTTCCCCGACATAATTCCAAATCCGATCATGAAAGTTTCGGGTCGCAGGCTCGGTGGCACGAACGGCATCCGATATCACCCTGGGCTCGGTAGGCAAGTCGAGCTGAGGGTTCGCCAGCTCATCGACATGCTCACACCCGCCAGTGCGCAGCAGGGCGAGGACAAGCCCAGCACTCATATAGCCGCAGTGCGTGCCGAAAGCCTTGGCACCAGGAAGGGCAACACTCGAGCCCTCTTCGATTCGCTCAAGCATCTCCATCAGGTCTTGGCGACCATTGGTGGCGTCCTCCATGTGCACACAAAGCCCCCGGAGCGGCCGCTCCAAGGACCCCATCGCATTCCACGCGGAAGAGCACGCGTTATCCCAAGACAGCGTCTTCTCCGCAATGGAGGCGGCAAGCTGTTCTTTCTCTGCCTCCAGCATGGAGATTTGCTGAAGAAGGGTGGTCCGCTCCTCCGTCGCGGTGTGCTGGGCCTCCTCCATCGCAAGGTGTGCGACTATTGCAGCGTCCTTCGTGTTCCTGCCCACCAACTGTGCTTCGGCAACAGCCTCGTCCCGCTCCGCCATCAGCACTCGAATGACCTCGTCCTTGGTGGCGTTGGCGTCGTCCGCCACGCGCAGCTGGTCCTCCAGTACCCTCCGCTCGCGAGCGCGAGCCTCTTCAAGGGCTTTGCTAATGGCAAGCGTCTACACGGCGTATAGCAGGGGTTACCTATCAGATAAGCAAGGGGAATGCAACGAGAACGGAGACCATTACCCTCATCTCGGAGGCCCCCAACGCGAGCGCCAAGAGGTCGCCCCCGCAGGAGTGCAGCACCTGTCGATCTAGGCGGGCGCCAGCATACGCCGCCACCTCGTTCCAGGCGCGAAGCGCCTCCCACCGAGGTACGAAGTCGGAGACGTCAGGCCCTGGAGCCTCCGCCCTAGCACCTGCCGGAGCAGTTGGGGCACACACAGGCTCCGGCTCAATCAAGCTGGCAACATCGCGAGGCCCCCCATTGCTCGATTCTTGCCCTCGTTTGCGAGACGCTGTCTCGCCTGGCGTTGACGGAATAAGCAAGCAAATCGGGGAGAGTTTCGCGAAGTCGCGCGACGAAAATGAACTACGCCTACCTCCGGTCACCTTTGCCGCGACCTCCACCGGTCGAGCGCCCGCTAGCTTTGGCGCGACAACCCTCCCAGGCTTGAAGCATCCCGCTAGCCGCCGGGCCGCGATCACGGACCCGCCACACTGAATCGGCCCCGGGAAGATGGCGGCAATTGCACTCGAGGCCGTTTCACCTTCGGAGTCGTAGGTGAAGCCTCCATGGCTACCTCGGCAGCCGCGGAAGCCGTCGTTAGCGACAGCGCGACGGGTGCCGCAGGAGGCGACGAGGCGTCATCTTCGAGCACGGTGGGGCGCATGCTCGCTGCCTGGCCACCATATATGGCCTCGTCGGGACTTACACGACCCCCCGAACCAGTCGATCTGAGCCCAACGCCTGTCTCACCCCCATCCTCACGTCCTCGACCTGCGGCACGGCCGACGAACTAAGGGCAACAACCACCGACTGGACCCCGCTCCGAGAAGATGGCGCTGCCACCGCCGCGCCGCTTGGTGATCCCGTCGGCACTAGGCGCTCCGGCACGGGGATTTCCAAGGCCTCGCACACCCGATTAATCCGGCCCTGCTTCGCCAAGAGGGTCGCGGACTCGCGGGCCTTGTGCTCCTCCGCCGTGTACGGCCCAAGTATCACAGCTACGGCGCGTTCCGCATCTTCTAACCGGCGTACTGCAGGCACAAGCGGAGGGTCACACCTAGGGGTTTGCAACCACTCATGTGGTGTTTGGCATATCACAGAGACACTTACAGGGCGCGGACGGCCTATGAAGCGAAGACACCCCCGGGTGGACGCCGTCCTTCCGATCGGGCCCTCGCCGCTCATATTTCCAGTTGCAAGCAAGCGGGGATATCCCGTACATGGTGAACTCCTCCGCGAGGTCACGCATGTTGAACTGGAGCGCGACCCCAGCAAGCCTCCGCGCCTGCTGCTCGTCACCAGGCCGAGGCGTCACATTCGGACAGCGGTCGAACGATATCGGCTCTCCACGGCTCCGGAGGCCGCTCGTGCTCGTCACGGTGTAATAGAACCACTGCCGGGTCCACCCGGTCTCCCACTTTTCCCGCATAGCCAACGCGGGAAACAGGTGCGAGCACTCTGGCCTCAGCACGAAGTCCACGCTGCCGAAGTTCGAGTAAGCCCCCCCTTCTACTCTCCTTGGGTGGCACCGCGCGTCGTGCAGAATGGCGAACAGCTCGACGCGGGGGCGGGTACCCTCCGTCCGCATCGCCCACGTGAAGATGGCCAACCGTACGATCGCGGTCGGGGTCAGCTGCGCCAGCTCCAACCCATACGCTCGCAGCACTTCACGAACAAGGTGTGTCGCGGGGATCCGGAGCCCAGTGTCGAAGAACGCCACGAAGACGATCGCCTCCGACTCCCCCGGGTTCGGCTCCACTTCGTCACGCCTGGGTAGGCGAGCCCCGGCACGCTCCTCCAGCTTCTTCTCCTGCAGAACGGTCTGCAGGGTCTCCTCCCTGACGCGGCTCTGCCCTAGCACACGGGAGCAGCGGCCCTTGGACCTTTTCACGGCATCCCAGCGCTGAGGAGTTTGCTTCCTGTCGTGCGGAACCAGGCGGTACTCCGCCGGTGGTGGTGTCAGGCAGCGTCGGCTAGACAAGGCGCTCTCGCTAAGGCGACACGCAGGATCGTCAAGGGCGGCACCCGTGCTAGCTGGGAGGTCGTCGCGCGCAGTCATCTCTCTCACGGCGGCGGGCAAGCGTGGAGGCAAGATTGGCAGCAGAAGGTACAAGAGGAATAGCAAGGAACGCACAAGCGATCAAGCAGCCAAGGGGAACGACTGCATGCACACAGGGGCGGATTATAAAGCCCTCGTCTCCCCCACAGGCAGAAGACCGAGCGACAGAATGACAGCGGTTCGGCTACCCACGATCGGGCAGTGCAACCGCTGGAAACCGCGGCAGGCGGCGGTAGGTGGCTGCTCAGCGCCCAATGCACCCATACACTCCCATCGCGTGGCCACTTTTCTGGGGAAGAGGCGAACGGCCGTGGTCGTGGGAGCGCTGGCACCCCCACGACGCTCCAATTACAGCCGACCACGTGCCCACATCCAGTGCGGGGCAGGCGGGGCAGCCGTGCCAGCCTGCCCCTGACAAAGGCCAGCGCGATTCCAGGTGTCATTAAAGTGCATTCCCGGACCAAGCAACCACCTTCCCGCGCTGGCGCCACATCGCGCGACGCATTTCCCGAGACTCGGCCGCCAAAGGCAGCCGACCAAGTCGGCTTCGCCCATCGATATCTGGAGCGCGAGGTAGGGCATGCCTGAACCCCGGCTCGGTCGAAGCCCTCGGCCTACTCAGTGTCTTCGCCTCGGCGCGCGCGCACCTGGTGCGGCGGCGGCCTCGCACAAGCATGACCTCGACCCCGTCGAGGCCTTCGGACTTCCCGGCGCCTTTGGCCTCGAGGCCGCGCGAGCTTCGGGACCCGAAGACAGCCCTCGCACAAGCACAGGTGGACGTGCGAACTATCCCAGTCATCAAAGCATCACAGGCCGATGGGACGGAGGGGGCCAAAGGACCCAGCGGCATGGCTTCCCGTGAAGCCCTTCACCATGAGAGGCTCTGTTGTAGGGGTGGCCCCACCTAAGCCAGTGGGCTGTAGGTCCGAAACAGGACATGTATAATGACATAAGAGCCCCGAGGGGAATACTCATGTGTAAGGGTATAACTGTACAAACACTCCCCATATGAATATATATGTGGCATAGGCCACGGGAGGAAGGCTCTAAGCCATTCATTTACTCAACTCTCCACTACTACACTCTCTCTCTCTGATTGGTCTGTAACCACAACAGTATGCATGGTACATGTATATGCCACCTGTTTTAATAATTCTTCATTGTTGCACAATTAATGTTACAAACAACAGCGATCATAAAAGCTCATCATATTATTAACCCAAAAGTATTCATATATGTTAATGAGCAAATCAAAATTTCTCACACAGCAATTATTGCAACTAGATTTGCAAATGTAAGTGAAGCATTTATGCAATTTGAATCTCTGAAGTTGTAAACTTGCAGTGGTGGCACATATGGGCAAAGCTACTACTTTTGGAATCAAACAAAGTTTATCCATATAATCAGATTTCAATTGAGCAATAGCAAATTCATCTAATAAGGTGCGAAGATTTGCATGTTCTTCCATACATCAATTTCATTATTCAAATTGTTAATGTTAGATGTTTCAACAAGAGAAGAACACATAGGGATTGAATGATCACTAAATTTTATTTTTCTTTCATAATGAATAAGATTGAGCATACAAGAGTTGTTGTTCAAAATAGCAAGTTTCAATTCAACCATGTGATCGCAAGTTATGCATATTCGATATACAAGAAATTGGTTTTCTACACCATAATCTCCAATCAAATTAAACTTATACCCAGGAGTGTAGGCACTAAACAAGAATTTTGAACATGCAAGTTCAGAAATTTTCTTCATTGCACATTCCAAACTAGCGGCCTCATTAAGAATGATATAGCATAATGCATCAGCAGGGGATATTCTATCAAATACTTCCTTATGTGTAATTAATTCGATATGTGCAAAATTATGAGAATTTAGATCAGCACATGGTTCATTCAAGTAAACACAAGGAATATCAAAAGATTGCACTACATCAGATATATATACTCATAAGGTTGCTCTATGTCTTGTGGTAGCACCAAATCAGTACCTTGTCATTATCGTCCTCATCAAATACTATAGGTACCTCAAACTTCTCCTCTAACAGCATAAGATGCACCAGATCATCCTTCATCTCTTCAAGCATCTCAGCGGTATCTGTAGATGGAGTAGGAGCCAAAACAATGTCAGCATTTTCAGTTACCTTAAGTTGCACCTCGTTGTGACCGTGGGTGGTGGAGGTACAAAACGACGTCGCAATTTCTTCTTCATCTCCTCCCATGTGTACATGTAGTGGAACTCGAGATTCGACCATCAATGTTGAACATCACCAATCAGTGTCATCCTTGCCATGCTCATCTTCTCATAAGGATCAAGATCTTGTCTTTCAAAGTAGCTATCCATCATAGTCACCCACAAGAAGTAGTCCGACGACGTACTCTCAGCGGTGAGTGGCGTGATATATACCGGTAATTATTTCCCTTCGAGTTCAAATCTGCCCGCGATGACATCATAATCTACCAATTTTCTCAAGCCTGTCATTGTTAGTAGAAAATAAGGAAATAAATCACAAGTAAATGTTCCTATCAACTACTAGGATATGGAGGCTCAAATCAAGTCACGCATCTCTCAAGCTCTTACCAAATTCTTACAAGTTCTTACTAAAGCAAACAGGTGGTGCAACCGGTGGCTAGTTCATGATAACTCTGACTTAGGTGATTGGTATAGCGATTGCCGGTACAGAGAAACATGTTCGGTTAGTAGAAAAGTGGAGCTTGGATAGGCTATGTATTTTGTAGCAAAGGAAAATAATCAATTAATTTCAAAAATTGCACATAATTGAATTATAGTTCGTATCTAGCACTTAGCCTATGTTGCTGATCAACCAAGGATAGAAGAAGGCTAAAATATGTGTATGGCAATGTATAGAAGTGGTAAATACAAGATAATTCAATTGAATGTAATCTAGAATTGAAGAACACAAGGATTGACCCTAAACTTGAAAACTGAAGAATTCTGTCCACTAGATAGCACATCGGTATTTTAGCTGTAACTTTTTTCAATTGCCTTTTTTCAATGATTCTTTTTTTCTTCGTTTCCTGACGGCTTTTTCTACAACTTTTGTTTTGGGGCCAAGTTCTGGAAACCGACCGAAAAATTCGCACAAAATTCACAAGTGCCAACTATTGCAGATTTAATTCAGAAATTTGGGTCAACTTTCATCGCATATATCTCTTAACTGCCTTGCTAGAATGATGTAAAATTTTACAGATAGATGGATAATGAATTTTTGAATCTAATGGCGGTGGTCTCACTCAAAAATAATCTCGGAATCAAAAGTTATGGCATTTTTTGTGGCAGCTGCAGAGAAAGAAAAAATCAGCCGAATTGGAATTCGGGTTTGGGGTGGGGAATTTTTTTGTTTGGATTTTTAATGGAACAAAGATATGACCAGCAACTAGACAATGCTAAGACGGACACAAATTCAATTTAGCAAACCAAAACTAACAGATTGAAAGGCACAACGGGGTTTGGATAGCAGAAATTAACTCTTTTTGTAGGGCAATTTTTTTCTGGACTATAGGAAATAAAAACCAATCTACTAACTAGGGATACAAGAAATTCCTACCGGTCAACTGAAGCTCTGATACCAACTGATGAGGCGATGTGGTCCCGATCTTCCGGTAGGATGATAACTTCGATTTTGGCGGAGGTAACTCTTGCGACCCGACTACAACCGTACAACATCGCTTGTGCCTTAGCAATCGCTGAACTACACTCCAAGTTGTTAGGAACTGTGCCAAGAACGCGGTTGACCTGACCACAAAGGTCTATTCTTGCATGCAACCGAAGAACACGCAAGAACAAGATAACAAGCAATCTGAAATTGCAAATATTTATATTGAGTTCAAAAGGTGGGATTATGTAGAGGTTCTTTACGGTTGGTCTAGCCGACACAAGCGAAGAACAAGAGTTTTCACCATGGAAAAACTAAACAAACGAAATTCAAGAAAACTAGAAGGGTGCAGCCTCCTAAAATAGGGGTGGAAAAGCCGCACAAAACTAAGGAAAAAGGGGTGGTACTATTCATGGTACTGTTTACATGAATAGTAACCTGTGAACAGTATGGGCCTAGGAGGGGGAGCACCTCCCCTTTGGGCTCAAACATTACAAGGCCCAATTTGACCCAAACAGGTGACGCAGCACATTCTTTGAGTGATTATAGCAAGCATAGGAGGAATTTGGAGATGATGCCAGATCCATTGGAAAGAGAACAAGAAAAGCTTTCCATCGAGTACTCGTGGACCTCAAACGGACTCCGTATGTGAAAGTTATGCACATTTGAAGTTGGCCGTCAGGCTGAATGCAAACTGATCTGGAGGCCGAATTGGATTCCAAAACGTGTCTAAGTTGAACTCTTGCTTGAATTGGTGCAAAAGTTATGTGGTGCTACAAAAATATATATTTTCATCATTAGGTATGCCGGGACCCGGAGCAACGACTCCAGAACCCTCTGTGTAAATCGCACTAGTCCAGGATCAGCTAGTACACACAGTGATAATAGGGATACATATCAAGCACAATGACAAACTTTAGTTAACTGAATATGGGCCTGATGGCCAAAGTTTACATCAATGGTTCATAAACCAAAATTAAATATAAGCAGCGGAAGAAAAACCGAAGCGGAAGAAGCCCACTGAGCCTGCCCACAGGCAAACGACAATAAGACGCGGCCTATACGTTCTGATCCTCACCGAAGTCGAAGCTGTCCTCTGAAAAATGATGAATCGAGCAACATGAGTACATAATGTACTCCACAAGTTACACCAGGAGGTTTAACAGAGTTGATGCATGCATATGGATTGACAAAGGAAGGCATAGTAAGGTTAGTTGAGCATAAAGCGACATTGAAGTAAATACTGTAAGTAGATTCAAAAGCTGATTTTGATACAATAGATAGAAACAAAATTTTAACAAAATAATATCGTTAGTGCAGGCTCCGACCAAACACTAACCTATCCACGGGTATCCCACCCGGACCATCTTTTCCAAAAAGATCTCATATGGATTCCATCCATCCATAAGGTTTTCATAAACCATTTTGAAAAAAAACAAAGTCTAATCCGTGAAAAACTTTACTCAGCTTGCCCATGACCGTGGGCACGGCTATCCAGGATAGATTATACACTCTGCAGAGGTTGTACAGCTTTACCCACAAGATATGATCATCCCTTTTTGCCACCGGATTAACACACTTCCTTAGGTGTGCGGCCAGGAGATCATGACAAGGCTTTTACAATGATCCGTTGTCAACATAATCACGCCGCCACTAAGATTTCACCACAACATGAATCCACATGTTGGAGCCCCCTCTTGTGCCATGTGAGACTTCTCACGGCCTACGCCGCGCTCACATTCAGCCTATAGCGAGATTAAGTTGGAACTTCACAAATTATTCGGCCAGGTCTGTCCCATACCAGACTTGTGGTAGTACGTTAGGGTTTTGCAATAGTAGCTCACAGACCGGTCCTTAACTTGACTTAGGCACCAACCACATACCCCTTGTGCCTGGCAATCAACATTGTGTCACCAAACAACAATGTATGCCAGCAAGCACCCACCACTCTAACCATTTGCCTATGTCTAAACCAAGTTTCCATATTTTGTTTGGAAACATTTCATAATCATTCTTGACTCACCAAAGTCAAGAATACATTTGAAAAGTTTATCATTTTATGTGAAAAAGGTATCCCAATCTATGATTATTCTAAGCATGGCTAAGCTTTGATATAAAATGTCCAGTTAATACTAATGTATCAACTAGGTTGTTCTCTATGGTGACAAGGCATAGGTAGTTCAATGTCAAATTTGGCCATAAACAAAGGAATTGGGTATAACTAGAATTTAAATCGAATTTAAACTAGGTTTCAATAAAAGTAGCATGCATAATAATTTTAAAAACAACATAAATAATTTAAATTACTGGGAGCAACATGATCAAAGGTGTAACTTGCCTTGCTCGAAGACTTGATGTTGTGAATCGTCGAAGTCGAACTCTCCGGAATAGTCGTAGTTTACACGCGAAGAACCAAACAAAATAAATTCAAATAAAATCCAAATAAAATCCAAAAATTATAAAATATATATTGACGGATAGATTATGATATTAGATGAATTTTAGGAGAAAGAATCAATGGATTCGGAGTTTATATGAGGGAGAACGAATATTTGGAAGTTTTGGACATCACATGAAATGATAACACATCCGAGACTTATCTTTTAAATAGTACCGTGTCGATTGGCTGCGAGGTGGCTGTCGAATGGGCAAAATGGAATCCTGGCGATGAGATGAAGGTGGTGACATGGATACGGCGACGAGGAACGGAGACGGTACCATCAACGTTTAAACGACGACGGTAGAGAGAAAGGAAAAAACTTAATATCTTGGTGCTCGATGAAGCGAATCTAAAACCATTTGGAACATAGCTACCTGGGATGGTTTGGCACGATATGACGCGAACGGATTGGGGAAAACACCACCGGATAGATGGGGACATGAGATGCCATTGGCGGCCATGGCGAGATGTCGGAGGCGAAAATTTGTGGAGGCTTTTTGGGGAAAAGGAAGGAAGCACGGCGTAGAACGCAGTGAGGCAAGTCTAAGAAAAATTACGGCATGGGCTAAGGCTTACCGGAGGCGACGAATCGACGTCGGGAGTCAAAAACGACTATTTTCGCGGAAAGCTCAATTCCTGACAATTGGCTCCACGAAAAATTAAATAAAATGGTAGAAAAATTTCTTAGAGGCTAGGACACAATATGACGCGAACAAAAATCAAAGCGCTTACCAAAAAGAGGTGTACGCGCGAAGGTACAGTTTTAGTGTCTGGGCCTGACAAGGTTGACGAGGACTCGGGGGATCTTTAGGTGATGGCGATGGAAGCATGACGCAGAACGCGTCGAGGCAAACTCAACGGTACAAACGGTTCGGCCAAAGGATATCGAATGGTGGCGGAACACGACGGAGAAGACCTTTTGCGACTGTCGGTTTGACATCGGCATTCCGGACAAACGGAGAGGAGTTAACATGCAAGACTTGCGGCGAAACGAAGAGTAGAGCATGGGGAACGTGATGCTCACCTTGGTTTTGGTCGGGCATGCACGGACGGCCGGTGGCGACGCGAGGAACGACGACGCGCTATGGCCCACGGTGGCGACGGTGCTCCGGCGAAGTTCCGGCGAAGACGAGGTAAGCACCGTGTAGAACGCGACAAGGCGAATTCGGGGATGT
This sequence comes from Dendrocalamus sinicus, assembly GCA_036346575.1. NCBI lineage: Eukaryota > Viridiplantae > Streptophyta > Magnoliopsida > Poales > Poaceae > Dendrocalamus > Dendrocalamus sinicus. The sequence goes on from CM070647.1 coordinate 23,847,302, forward strand.
GCTCAAAAGTGGCGGGGCTCCACCGGACGAGGCGCAATAAGCCGAAGAACGCCGCTTGGAACACAAAAGAAAAACTCCGATTGCGCCCAAGAGAAGAGGAGTGGGGACTTGATATTTTCGGAGTTGAGTGAGGATGAGGAGGGGCTCACGGTGCTCCCTTTTATAGGGGCGGGGGAGGTCCGAGACGGGAGATCAAGAGACCATGTCCATCAATAGCATGGGTTAATTTCTCGCGAAACGGCTCATGAATGAGGGGGAAAACGGTAGGGAAATGAAAGAGTTTGATGAGAGGAGTTGAATGCAATTTATTTCGCTAAAAACCGTTGAGAAAATCAAGAGATATGAGAGCTTCAAAGTTGCGTTCATGGTGGCCATCCTCTGGACGAAACGCACGTTCGTGAGGAAGATAAATGGGAGGAGAGAGAAAACAGGAATTAAAATAATATATTTTTCTCCCAAAAAAATAAACTAAAATAAATTCGACAAAAATTCAAGAAAATTCTACAAATATCCTTGGAACCCGAAAATATCAAATAAAATAATTTCTGATTTAATTGAGGTATATTTTAACCATTTAAAATATTTTTACTTTCTAAGCTTTAATTTAATTCAAATAAATTCGAAAATTTCAAATATTTTAAAAGAGGATAGAAGTGGATAGATTGGGATTTTAGATGAATTTAGAAATTTGAATGGACTTAATCAGAGTTAAAATGAAGAAATACGAACTTTTGGAAGTTCGAAAAGAGAGAAAAAGAATAAACCGATTTTCAGGAATTATTTTTGAACTGAAAACCCAGATTATGATGTCATCAAGGGAAATGATTTTCATAGGAATTATTTTCTGTGGGAAAAGGGATTTATACGTCAGGGTGACGACAGCAAATATTTTGATTTTCTCATCGAATTATTTTTAACGAAAATGGTTTTATTCTTGACAAAGGGATCGGCTTTGTGGGTGGGTCCATGGACCAGGGAGAAGGCTGAGGTGACACGGGGCCAGCGTGGCGCTTGCGTGGCTCACGGCTATTGAGGTGGCTCACAAGGACTAAGGGCATTGGCGGATGGCGGCGCTGCTGGGGTTGGCGAGGGGTGCGCGAGAGGGAGGAGGACACGGGGGAGTTCAATGCACATTGGCGCGACGCTCGGGAATGCTCGGTGGTGGCCAGCACGAGGATGCAGGGGCGGCGGAGTGAGGGCGTTGGCGGCGGGGCTCTTCGACGGTGGATTCGCTCGGTGGAGGGGCGGGGATGCGCACACGGGCCTAGCGAAGGTGGAGGCGACAAACGGCTATCGGTTACACTAAAGTTAAGGTCGGTGCAAAGGAGGTAAGCAGGGTTTAAAGTGGGGAAATGGTGGAGGTTGAATGCTGGAGTGATTAGGCTTTCAATTGTAGCAAATGCTTGGGCTAACGACCAAACTTAAGAGCTCGGGCGGGGCAACAATGGCAGTGGTGGAAGGTTGAAGAAGCAAGGAGAAAGAAGAAGCTCACAGGCGGGGTTGGGCTATCGGCGAGAGAGAAGAGAGAGGAGGAAGGAGCGGATGGTCGGATGAATGCCACGAGGCGAAAGAGAAATCAGGGCCATCAGATTAAAACGAAAAGGTAAGTGAAGGCAGGTGGCTGAGATTAAACCGGGCGAGGATGGATTGAATCAGGGAGCGACACGTGTTGGCTGAGGAGAGAGGTTGAGGATTAAATTTGATTTAGATTTTTAGAAACATTAGGAGGGTTTAAAAATACTTAGAAAAAAATATTTTCAACTTAAAGTTAGTCTTTTAATTTTTACAAAAATACTTTTTAGCTTTGACATTGATTTTTAAAATTCAGCAAAGCACAGAAAAACCAAATAAAAGCCAATTGCTTAAAATAATTAATTTGAACTAGGATTTTATAGAAATTCAAAATACTCTGTATTTAATAATATTTTTAAGTTTTTAGTTAAATTACTTTTAAGAAAAGCCTTTTGAAAAAAAACAGACAAATAAAATCTCCAAAATTCAGGCAACCAAAGAACACTTGATTTTATTTTAAATTAAATTAATTTTTAATTAATTTTTTTACTAAAATTTTTGAAATAAACAGCTGGGTTGTTACAAGGTAGCATCATGTTCTTATTTAAAATATGTTGAAAACGAATTCAACTTTAGTTCAATCTTGATATTGGGCGCTATGGTCGTATGTGTTGATGGCGTGGTCACATCACACGTGGTCTCACGCATTCATTTGAAATCTATGTGAGTCATTGTGAAACTTTCATTCATGACAATTGTGACCGGTAGCATAAGCACCCTTAGACAAAATCAATGTACAAAATAAAATTGAGTGCTAAACACCTTGAATGGACTTCTTATATGTCGTTGCTCATTCCAGCATACATTTGGAATCCATCCGAGTCAGTGTGAACCTTTCATCCATAATGGTTTGCAATGGGTACCATAAGCTCCCTTTGATTAAATCAAAGCACAAAAATGAAATATTTGGTCAACACCCTAAATGGACTTCTTATATGCCCTCGTTTATTTCGACATGCGTTTGGAATCCGTCTGAATCTATTTGAAACTTTCATCTACAACGGATTGCGATGAGTACCATAGACACGAATTGAACTTAAGTGCCAAACATATCGAATGGACTTCTTGTATGTACTAGCTCATTTCAGCATCAGCGTATATTTGAAATCCTTCCAAATTGATGTGAAACTTTTATCCATAACAGATTGTGACAGGTACCATAACCTCCCCTACTCTCTCTATAGGTATGCAAGCGAGTCATCTAAAAGGTAATGAAAAGGGTATGTGCCAGTTACAATCATTTTAATTTCTAAAAAATCATTTTAAGCTTAATTGATTCCAAAAATTGTGAAAATTTTATAAAGCTTTATTTTAAATAAATATTTGAAAAGGGCAAAATTTGGTTTGTTACACCACCCCCTAAGTAGACCTATACATGAGCAACCTGCCCCAACCCAATGTGATTTTTCAGGGCTCAGGGCCAGGTTTTCGCCCTATGGTCCCGGTCCAAAGCCCAAAAAACCCAACAAATACAATAAATTACTTTGTTAAATAAACATTGAAAATTATGCTATAAATAATTTTTTTTGAGAAAATAATTTTTATTAGTAGAAGTGGAAAGTTTTGTACTTCGAGCCGGGTTGGGCTCGCCTGGCCATTTAAGCCTGCGCTTTTCTAGGCCCGGCCCGGCCGGTGAACCCCTGAGCCACCATCTGGAGTGCTGCGCGATTACTCTCTACTCCCAAGTCCCATCAGACGATGCGTGTCTACAGCTGATACGAAGAGTCGGAGAGTTGGAAGGTTTATTCGGCAAGCTCCAAAATCGTCGAGCCCTGCCCAGAGCCGCCGGGAGCGGGGAGTTCGACGAGGAGATGTGGTGCGCGTCGTGCCTGGCGTCCGCCTGCGCGGGCTGCACCTGCAACCTGTGCGCGTCAGCGGCATCGGCCGTCCCCCGCCGCTCCGCCCGCCTCGCATACTGCGGCCTCTTCGCCACCTCCCTCCTCCTCTCCTTCCTACTCCGCCAGTTCGCCGCCCCTCTCCTCCAGCACATCCCATGTACGCGCCTAGTGCTACTCTCCAACAGCCCCATCCCATTCTTAAGTCATCTGATCCTAATTCCTCTGGCTTTTAAGGGTTGGTTGTGGTTTCTTTCTTGCTATTGCTTTCTTTTTTAATTGTTGAGACCGCCCTTGTTGCAATTAATATCTGGTATCTTTGTGATACTTGGTAATTGTTACATAGCGTGCAAATCATGCTGAAATTGCGGAGGGTTTGGTTGTTTGGTGGAGATGATTTGGGGAATTTTCGAATGCTACTAGTCGCTGCTCTGGTTTATCCATTTGCTCTCTTCCACGTGCACGTTTGTGAAAAATATATTAAGCTAGAGAAAATTTGGAATAGTGATGTCTAGAGTATAGTGATATCGTTCTTATTTGAAGAATTTTATAAACTTGGAAAGTGGATTTACTTATTTAATCAAAGAGAATTTGTGATAGAGATGCATCAATAAGGTAGTATCGTTATAACGATTGTAAAATTGAAAGTTTGAAACTGATATGTGTGTACGTTTTATTGTCATTTGTAACTAGAAGTGAAGATAAAAATATCTTTGTTAGTTTGGAAGATCTGTGTTTGCAAACAGCGGTACAGTTGACAATGGATATAGCGTTGTTTGTAAGAATTTTTTGAAGGAAGAATGAAAGTTAACATGCGAAAGTTTTCTGTGTTAGCTTTTAGTACACTGATCAGTTCTATGTAATAACTAGCAAATGTGTACACGTCATTATCTGTTTACATATTCATTTTTCTACATGGATAGATTACCACATGTGACATGTCAACTTTAAAGTATAACTGACTATGTGCACCATCAGATATGGCGGTCAAGGATAAATTTAAGTTGTATGTACATAAGTTGGTGGACATGGAAAGCTATATGTATTCGTAATTATGTTTAATAATTATGTAATATAGATAAGATCACGATACAACATATTCTGCAATCTCACAGGGAAGTTATAGTTAGATTTCTTTTCTTGACAAGAAAAGCAGTAGCCATATTGTCCTACTGTTTTGTATGTGTGTCAATCAGATCCGTATTATCCGTTTTATCCGGTATCCATATCCAGACTATACGATTCGTATTTGATACATTAAGACTCAAAGAGTGTCAATCATATCTTTATTATCCGTTTTATCCAATATCTATATTCAAACTATTCGATTCGTATTCGATCCATTGACACCCCTACCATTTTGCGCAAGAAATTTGCAAGGAAAGGTGAAGGCAGTTTAGTTATGCTGAGAGCAATCTGCATTTTGTGGAAAAGATTTGGCAGGATTTTGTGCAAAAAAACCATAAAGATTGAGAAAGTTATGTGTCAGCATGATGTTTTTTCCTTCTCTTTTCAGAAAAAGACATAGGTCCACTTCTAGATGTCTTTGTAGTCAAATTTTAAGGATTTGTTTTTGTGTACCATCCCAAACATTTGCAGAATAGTCATACATTTTTGTAGTACATTATTCAATAGTTTTAAGCTTATGTGTGTGCAGTGGAGGCATAGGCTTATTCAGATGGCCATTAACAAAGCCTTTTCTTAAGTTTATAAGTTCCATAAGTTTTAAGGGCATGTTTGGATGTATAGCATTTATGTACTACAGTATTAAAAAACTACAGCTTTACATATGTCACCTATGAAATACTACAGTTTTCATATACCACAATTTTTCATAGTTTTAATGAAAACTACGTAGTGTTTGGAGATTGTAGTATTTAATACAATATTTTGGTCAAAGAACATGAAGTATGAATTTGATTGCATTGGCCATGGGCGATGACGAAATTGATTGCATTGGCCATGGGCGATGACGAAATATGCGAGGTGGACAGCAGCCTTGAGCAACGATGGTCATTGCCGATTCTCAAAAAGAAAAAATGATGGCCAATGCCATGCCTATAGACTGTACACGGATTCACGACATGCTCATAGACATGCATCGCCAAGGGTCAATAATTGTATGAACAATTAACACATCCATGACCGCCTGAGTCAACACATCAAGAAGCGCTTGCAGTTTTGCACCCGTGATGGAGCGAGAGCCAGCTCGGTTTTGGACAAAAGAGGTATGGAGTGGATTTTTTAAACTCCAAAAATAGCATGGTGTTTGGGAAACTATATTTTTTAAAAACCAAAGTACAAGGAGTACCCAAACACCTTGTAGTATTTAATACTATGGTCACGTTGTAGTACTTAATACTATGGTATTTGTTAGAAACCATGGTATTCCTAACTTAATACTATGGTATTTGCTACAAACCATGGTATTCCTAAAAAAACCTTCAAAAATACTTTGTATCCTGTTGTAGAGGTGGCCCCTCATCTTTCTCGCCGGCCTGTTAGGAAGTTGTAGAGCCCAAAGATGGGACATGTATAATGACATAACTGCCCTTTGAGAGGGATACTTGGGTGTAAGGTCATAATTGTAAAATGCTCCCTATGTGAATATATAAGCCATCCGGGCCATAGAGAAGCCCCCAAGCATTGCTCACCCAACTCTCCACTACTATACCACTCTCTTTCTGTTTGGTCTGTAATCACAACATATCCAAATAGGCCCTAAGCTTGATCTAGGTGAAACCAGCCCTTATTATATGGGAGTGTGAAATTTCGTATATGGATAGTCAGGTATTTTTATTATATTTGCATATTAGGCTCTATCAATTACCCCCTCAAGATGGAGAAAGCATAATAGTGTCTTCTTGCTACATCTTGATGTAGTGCTAGCTAATGAGAGTGAGATGTCGATAGAAAACTGGAGTTGTGGCGGAAGACTTTAGAATCGAAGGGTTTTAGACATAGTAGGACTAAAACTGAGTATATGATGTATGATTTTAGCGGTGTCAGAGTAGATAATGGAGATGTTAGTCTAGACAGACAAATAGTGCCTAGGAAGGACACTTTTCGATATTTGAGATCGATGCTACAGTGGGACGACGAGATTGATGAAGATGTAAGCCACAAGATAAGAGCTGGGTGGGTGAAATTGCACCAAGCACCGGGTATCTTGTGTGATAAAAAAGTTCCACAAAAGTTAAAAGGTAAGTTTTATAAGACGGCGATCAAATCTACGATGCTATATGGAGCGGAATGCTAGGCAACTAAAAAGCAATATGTATAAAAGATGAGTGTAGTAGAGATGAGTATGTTGTGGTGGATTTGTGATCACACAAAGCAGGATCAAATCCGTAATATTGATATACGTGATAGGGTTCGGGTAGCACCAATTGAAGAGAATCTTGTCCAACATCACTTGAAATGGTTTGAACATCTCCAATGGAGGCCTTCTGAGGCACCGATACGTAGTGAAATTTTAAGTCGTATCGAAAACATAAGAAGAGAGAACCAAAACTGACGTGGGAGAAAGCAGTTAAAAAAGACTTTAAAGATTGGAATGTATCCAAAGAGTAAGCTTTGAATAGGAGCACATGGAAGTTAGCAATTCACGTACCGAAACCATAACATAAGAAGAAGGTTTAGACGGCAGGATGTGTGTCGTAAGGTTTTAGCCTTGTAGATTTTATTACAAGGCTCTCGTTTCTTTGACCTTGAGGAGATTTCATTCCTAACTTATCCTAACTCGTTTGAGACAAAAAGGTTTGTTGTTGTTGCTGTTGTAACTTCTTTTTGGTGTTACCAGCAATGATATGAATCTGAGGAGGCCCTGACTTCGCAGCATAGGAATTAGGCTAACTAGTGTTGCAACACGAAGACTGCTGTACTTAACCAGCAATGTTTCATGTGACCTGCTTCTAGATCATTCGCCCAAACAACAGCAAATATGCTTGTCTAAACTTCTAATTGGATTTGCATAAACATCAAAGAAGGTTCAATCAAGATTAGATCATGATGCAACATACTTCTGTAATCTCACATGGAAGGTAAATATTGATTTATTCATTTAACAAAAAAAGCAGTATTTCATTCTCCCATTTTGCATAAGAAATTTGCAATTAAAGCCAAAGGCAGTTTAGAGCTCTGCAATTTGTGGGAAAGATTCAGCAGGATTTGCGGAAGAGACTGTGAGAGTTATGTGTCGGCTTGATGTTTTTACTTTTGTTTTCAGACAAAGGAATAGGTCCATTTGTACATGTTTTTGTAGTTAAAATTTATGAATTGTCAGTGTGTACAGTCCCAAGAGGCCAAGACATAGATAGCAGAAAGCCTGAAATAGCCATACATGTTTCGAGTTCATTATTTGCTTCTCTTGTTTCAAGCTTACATGTGTGGAATGGACACACGGACTTATCTTATTTGGATAGGCATAAACAAGCCATGTAGCAGTTGGTTGAAGAATGACAGTAGTAGGATTATGTATCAATTGTCCTCTGCACTATATGTTGAAGATTATAGTTGATCTACAACTTACTAGTGTGAAGTGTCAGCTTTAGTGTTTTTAGAGGATTTAGATTATATCAGGTGACCTACTGCCCAGGATTTGTATTTCTGTGTACATATATGCTCATAATAGTAATAAACACCATTTTACATTAATGTATCTACCGCCTAGGATTTGTATTTCTGTGTATATTTTTGCTCATCTTACTAACCCCTTTTGCAGTTATGTATCATCTAAGACAAGCTAAACCATGTAACCAACTTGTTTATAAGATCTCAGTTAGTCAGGTTTATCTTCATGTAATTTAGAAATTGATGTGATTTGGCAGATATATCATACCTTGATACCTGTGTAGAATAACACTGAAAAGTGTCAGAAAAATTAATATTGGTAAGATTTTTGTGTCCATCCATTAGTTCTGGAGGTGTAGGAAGCATCTAGGGTCTAAACCATCTTTTAGTTCAAAACTCCTTGTGCTGTTACTAAGTGAAATCTCGTCTATTGTGTACCTGTGTTGTACATCGTTGGCACTGACCAAAATTGTTGGCACATACAAAAATCCTGGATGTCATTGTTTATTTCTTTTGTGGGGTACAGCTCCTGAACCTCACTCTTCTGGTGTTCTATAAGGCTATACAGCTGTACTCCTGTAAATTTTAAAAACTGTGTCCCTTTCTTTATGTGTCATAAGTCTTGCGCATGTTGATAGAATCTTGATAATACATTAGACATAGGCCATAGCCTTTAGGGTTTAAAAGATACACTGGTAAATATTGATAGGCACTGGCGCCAGTGGTTTTTTGCATGATCTTGTTTTCATCACTGAGAACAACTTTGCTTATTTACCAATTACCATAAAATACATGCTTATATACTGATGCAGTTTCTTTGTTTAGAACCATTAAATCTTTGAACTTATGATAATTCAGAGAAACCACTGAGGCATGGATTTTCAAGATCACATAAGTGTCCTAGTAAGTCTGAAATGTACTGTATTGCAGGGATAAATACATTTAATCATACACCACCAGAAGAATGGTTTCAAATGAATGCCGTTCTTCGTGTTAGCCTGGGGAACTTTTTGTTTTTTGCAATATTTGCTCTGATGATGATTGGTGTCAAAGACCAGAATGATCGGCGAGACGCATGGCATCATGGTGGCTGGATTGCAAAGATTGCTGTCTGGGCCGTTCTCATTGTTCTTATGTTCTGTGTCCCGAACGTTGTAATTACTGTTTATGGTAAGCTCTCTTTTTTTTGCTGATCATTCATATATTGCTGACTTTATTTGCATAGCAATGTTCATTCACCATTGCTTTTTCCCTTCTTTCTATTGATTTGCTTCCATTTTCCCTCTCAATTTTGTTTCTAGGTGTTTTGGGTGGGTGGGTTGGTTGGGGGCAAGGTTCCAATATCCGGAACAAGGGGGAATACCGCTGGACGGTCGGTATCGGTTATCGGCCGGTAACTGGAAAAAATCAGTCAAATTTCAAATGTCAAAATTTGAATTTGAAACTGGTAACGGAAAAACCGCCGGTTACCGCCCAAAAAACCGCTAAAAACCACTAAAAACTAGTTTTCAAATTTGAAATTGGAAATTCCCAACAATTCATGGTAAAAAGCGTGAAGTCAAGCACGGGAGGTGCATGCATCTTCCTAATATATTCCATTAGTGTTAAATAATGTAAACATCATTAAGAAAACTAACTTTTACATTCAAAAATTGGAAATTCCTAATACATTCATGGCAAAAAGCATGAAGTCAAGTATGGGAGGTACATGCATCTTCCTAATACATTCTATTAGTATTAAACAATGTAAACATCATTAGGGAAACTAGCTTTTACATTCAAAATTTCAAATTTGAATTAAATAAAAAAACCGTTGGTTTTTAGTCTACCAATTGCCACCGGTAGAACCGATTACCGGCTGTAAACGGCCGGTTACCGTCGAGATTTTAAACCCTGGTTGGGGGTATACTCTAAAGATCAGGAACCAGTTCCAATCACACAAGAATAAACTTTGAACTTTGGAGGCTATGCATGATCAAGATTTTATTGTGAATGATGATTCACTAATGTTGAGATTCACCACTAGTAGGCCAGCGTTCCTTGCTAATTTTGTGTGTGTGTGTGTATAGGACATTGAAATGAGGCACCATGGTGTCCGGGCACCAAGCCTCTCTGCCTTTGAATTGCTTTTAGATGCGTGCTAGTACAATAGTATAGAAAGAAAGTCATTAACATAGATGGAAAGTCTTAATCATGGATGGAAAATCTCACTCATAGATGGAAAGTCTCATTCATGGAGCACAGGCACTATGGTGCACTGTTATATATATATATTATATATATATATATATATATATATATATATATATATATATATATATATATATATATATATATATATATATATATATATATAGATTGAAATGGGACACCTAGGTGCCCAGACACCTAGGCTCCTGTAGTTAGATTGCTTTTAGATACGTGCTAGAGCAATGGTATGTATGGTATGTAATATATTAGGCATGCTAAATCAATCATGGAAGGAAAGTCTTAATCATGGATGGAAAGTCTCAATCACGCTAGCACGCATCTAAAAGCAATCCAAAGGTAGGGAGACTAGGTGTCCAGACACCTAGGTGCCCTCATTATTTATACTATATATATATATATATATATATATATATATATATATATATATATATATATATATATATATATATATATATATATATATATATATATATATATGACATAGTACAGAGTTTTGATTTTTATTTTTGCATCTGTGAAGTGATATTTCATTTAATGAGATATTCTATTTGCGAAAGATTATGCCACGAGACATGAGCTAATTTTATATTGAGGTTGTATATCTACTGCAAACGAGTACCTAGGTGCACTTATCTTGCCTCTTCAGCTCAGGCATTAAATCTACAAGAAACGTTCCAAAAAATTGAGGTAGCCTATTGAGTGCTCCGTGAACCTTCAAACTTTCAAGTTTAAACCTGATGAGTGTTACTATTTGCGCAAGATGATGCCACGAGACATGAGCTAATTTTATGTTGAGGTTGTATATCTACTGCCAACGAGCACCTAGGTGCACTTATGCTAGCCTCTTCAGCTCTGGCACTAAATCTACAAGAAACGTTCCAAAAAAAATTGAGGTAGCCTATTGAGTGATCCGTGAACCTTCAAACTTTCATGTTTAAACCTGACGAGTGTTACTGTAAACAAAAAGACCACGGATACTGTGGGGAAAAACTGGTAACTTTGATTAAGATTGTCCTTCATTTGGCTTGTTGCCATAATTTGATAAGGTTCCATCTTCACTGTCTCTCTAGTTCATTTTCTTGCCAAAACTTGCCTAATGCATGGGCAATGAAATTTTGGTAATCCCAAATTTTGACAAGGTTTGGTAGTGGTAATTTTGGTCATGAACCAAACACCCCTGCAGTTCTTCAGCACCCATTTTGGTTTGTGCATAAGGATGGCTCAATACATTCCCTCAAAATTCATGCATGTGGAGCATGTTAAGATATGTGCACTTGCAAAAAATGGTACATGAATATGACCATATATGCTCTAAACAAAAAATACAAGGAAGAGCAACTTATATTGTTAATAGTTAATATATGTGCAGAACTTGTGTTCTTTTTTTTTTTTTGCAGAGTGTACTATGATCATCTTTGTGTGTGATATTTTGCATGTGCACATATATTAGCATGCCCTTTATCCATTAATTTTTGGAGAATTTTTTGAAGTGCACAAGTTAGGAGAAACTAGGTGCTTATGATACTGTGTGGAGATCTCTAAAATTTTCTCTTTTTTATTAAATTTACCACTGATTAAATTTGGATTTCAAAACTTTGTAATGTATAGTGATAGATTACATTGAGGGCTGCCACCTCAAATTGTTTTGAATTTTTTATATTGATTTTATGTCCAAATCAAAGAGGTTTTGATAGTTGCAGCTAATTGTTGATTTGCACTAGATGTACCTCATTTTATATTTTCCGGATATTAGCAGCATGCTTCTAATGCTCCTTATGAACCAGTTACCATAGCATGCTTATTGAGTTTTTCTAATTTCAAGATTGATCATTGCAGAGATACTATCAAAGTTTGGATCTGGCTTGTTTCTTCTGGTGCAAGTTGTGATGCTTTTAGACTTCACAAATAATTGGAATGACTCGTGGGTTGAGAAAGATGAGCAGAAGTGGTGAGTACGCTAACGATCTGCCAGTGATGCTTGAACCCAAGTTGTCTTTTTCCTATCGTTGATTCTGGCATCTTATCTCATATTGCAGGGAAATTGCTTTGCTGGTTGTGACTGTGGTTTGCTATCTCTCTACATTTGCCTTCTCTGGTGTGCTCTTCATGTGGTTCAATCCCTCTGGTCATGATTGTGGTCTCAACGTGTTCTTTATTGTCATGACAATTATTCTTGCTTTTGCGTTCGCAATAATTGCTTTGCACCCCCAGGTGACATACTACTTTTACCTGCTTCAATTTATGAACAAATTAGGACTTCATTGCTTTCTTACCTTGCATGTACCTTTCCCTCTGGACATGCCGAAACAAATATATAGAGAATATCCATATCTGGTATTACTAGCTCACAGGCAGATGAATTTGAATTTTATTATCTGAATGTAGACTTATCATTCCTTGTGTGTGTATTTGACCAAAGCAACCTAAAAGGGGATGGCAACACTCCTGAAAATGCTAACTGTTCTCCCATTAAACTGGCAAGATGTGCTTCCTATCCTAAGTTCTCCGTATTTGAGTTAAAGCAGTGCTCCATATGGTGTGTCACTATCGGTTTGCATATCAAGTCAAACTGCACTTGGTCCTTTGGACTTTGTGTTGACTTAATCAGCCTGCATCCAATTAGGATCTGCCAGGTTCTCTGATTCACATACTGGTACATCACTAATCTGCCTTGTGCATAGTGATAAGTTTGTCAATTGCTCCTCAATATTATGAGAGGAAAGTTTTGCGTTATCTTGCCAATTTATGTAACACATGTAGGCCTAAGTCGAATGTCTGATGCTCCTGAGTTTGTCCAGTTTTCAGTTGGTATCTTTAAGAAATATTGTGTAGTTTTATGTTCATACTTGATGAAATACTGTTTCCTTGTCCAGGTCAATGGAAGCGTTATGCCTGCTTCTGTCATTTCTGTTTACTGTGCATACCTGTGTTACAGTAGTCTCTCAAGTGAACCGGATGACTACGTATGCAACGGCCTTCACAGGCATTCTAAGCAGGTTTCAATGAGCACCCTTATACTTGGGATGCTCACTACTGTGCTCTCTGTAGTGTACTCTGCTGTTCGTGCTGGATCTTCCACTACATTTCTTTCACCACCATCATCTCCTAGATCTGGTAAGAATATTCCAATTACCAAACACCTCGTACGTGCCTGCATGCTTGGCTGACATCAGCGATCTTGGTGATCAACAATGCAATAGGCACCAAAAATCCTCTACTCGGTGATGATAATGTGGAGGCGGGGAAAGGCGATAGCAAACAAAGTGAACTGCGCCCCGTGAGCTATTCATATACATTTTTTCACCTTATCTTTGCCCTCGCAAGTATGTATTCGGCCATGCTTCTTACTGGCTGGACGAGCGCTGCTTCAGAGAGTTCAGAGCTGATGGATGTTGGATGGACAACCGTCTGGGTGCGTATCTGCACGGAGTGGGTTACCGCAGCATTGTACATTTGGACCCTTGTAGCTCCGCTGCTCTTTCCTGACCGGGAATTCTCGTAGGCACCCATGGGATGTTTCCCATTGTGAATATGTGATCCGTCTGTAGCTGTTCCGACATGAATTAGCTATGAATATAAATAAGCAATCGCGAGTGGGAATCTGCCAGCAGTATCTGTATGTAATGCAGCATGCTGTATCTGTATGTAATGCAGCATGCGGTAGTAGCAGTTCAAACATGTTTGTTGGCTTGTAAAAGTAGCTAGGTTGTGAATACATCCTTGTGAATGTGAGGTCAGTAGCTATGCATGGCAAGTTGGAACTGCTTAACAGTGGTCGTTATCATGTTTACGAATGGAATAGCGTATGAATAAAATGTTTGGTTCATGGGACAATTTAGTATTTGCCACTCTACAGAATATCGTTTTAGGATCTGCCATTACGTAGAATGTAATTTAAATTTTGCCACTCTATATAAAATCCAATTAAGACTTTGCCATTTTGAACATTTTGTCCTTGCTTTTGAAGATTTTACCCCTTCCTCTCCTTTCTCCACTTCTAGCTACATGCCCTCCCCTCTTTAGAACTGACATTGCCCTACCGCCGCCTCCCCGACACCACGAAGAGTAGGTGGCGAGGAGGGGAAGCATCGGGCCAGCGGCAATAGCGGCGGCCTTGCACGGAGGGAGGTGTGGCGGCAATGGTTAGACCTTGTGGTAGGCCCTCTGCACGAGTTGTGAATCCCGTCGAACACATAGTGTGCAGCGCATGGTGAGGCGGAGAGCAAGCAGCGAGGAGGGAGGTGTTGGGCCAATGACAACAACGGTGGCCTCGCACAAAGGGAGGCATGGCAGTGATGGCTGAACATCACGGTAGACCCTCCGGTGAGCTGTGAATCCCATCGAACACCTCATGCACAGTGCGTAGTAAGATGAAGAGCAAGCGGTAAGGAGGGGAGGTGTCGAGTTGGTGGTAGCAGTGGCGGCGATGGGCAAAAGGGATGGGGACACAGTGAAGAGGGGAGTGGAGAGTGGATGCAAGTGGCTATCGGTGAGGTACAGCCCAACCATCGCTGGTGCCAGAGCAAAAAGAAAAGAGAAGAGGGGAGTAAATATCCATGTAGGGTCAAAAATATCAAAATTGCACTCTACAGAGTGGTAAATCCTAAAGTGCCACTCTATAGAGTGGCAAATCATCAATTGTCCCGGCGAACTTTGTTGTTTCTGTTTACCTAGTTCTACACGATGTTTGCAGTTTTGTTGTGTCGAATTTTCAAAAGTACTACACAGATATTGAAAAGTAGAAAATTCTGCCAAAGATTCTGCTCTTTGGTACCCATACCCACGTAGCCTTTCCGTAATTTTGGTGTTACCAAACCTGGGCAAGACCAATGTTGTTATTGTGTTTGGAGATTGTGCACAAGGTCAACTTCTTAACCTACCTACATTTGGTGGACCATTTCACCACCCACAAAAATGGCCTAGGATCAGACCATGCTAAAGTTCTCATGGCAAGCTAAATTTTAACAACATTCCATGTGGGGCCCAAATCGCATTGGTATTACCAATTTTTGGTATGGTAGCCTTCAACCAAATAGGGCTCAAGGAAAATCTCGAAGCTTGCGAGCTGCTCGAACTTGGCTTGTTATAAACTCGGCTTGTGCTTGTCTCATAAAATTAATAGGCTGAGCCAAGCCGCCTTCCAGTTTGATATCTTAACAAGTCGAACTTAAGCTAACTCATGAGCCGCTTGTTAGCTCGTTAAGTCACCACTCACCAGACTCGCTAGTCACCACATGCAGCACACACCAACATTGCATGAACTCATCCCCGATTCCCCATTCCTCCAACTGACGACTCACACCAGTACACCACGTGTGTGAGACAACAGGATGGCTATGGAGACTGGTTGACTGGAGACGGAGCACGCTGCAGCCGAGGAGTGCTTCACGGCGCACAACGTTGCGCTGGCGAGCCGCCCATCATTGCTCATTGTTAGATCCTCGAGTATGGTTACACCACGATGACGGCCGACGGCAACTCCTCGATCTCCACTGCCTCTAGATTTCAAGCATTAATAGCAAGGTACCCTTTCATCTCTATGGTCTCTAAACTGATGGCTTGTAGCCCTTAAAAGTTCAATTCCAATCCATGCTAATATATATGCAGGCTCACATTTTTATTGGGAATTTTTCTCCTGCATGGGCTATTTACATTGGGGTCTAATTTGATTCACAGATGTCACATTCAGACTTGGATGATGCCTCTCTTCATATCAGTGGCTCGCATTGGCATGTTCTATGGACACAACAAGGGAGAATTAAGTAGTAAATTTGGAAGAAGATGGAAATCACAGTGCAGGTTCTAGATCTCCACGAAGAAACAAGAGACATCGTAAGAGAATTAAAGTCCATCAATGCCCGAAGATAGATAGAAAGAAACATTGACTTGCATGGAAACTCTTCGAAGTGGTGCAAGTGCCGAGCAAGGAGGAGAAAGGGAAGATTTTAACCAAGGAGAAATATATGTCATGCCACAATAAACTTGCTTACAAACCTAGAGGTCAAACTTCTACTTGAGAGAGACAAAACACAACTTTTGCATACGACCTCCGATTGGGACGTTCTTGATCCGTTGGAAAGGAAATGAGAAGATACACTAAAAAATGAGAAGTCTGGGGAATTCGGGGATTTTATCTATGCGTACGCACCCGGGCACACGCGCGAAAACTTCAACCCCCAAATAACGTCGTTTAGGGTCTCAAAACAGGCCCGTAAGTGTTCCTAGCGTTCCGTGGGAAGATATTTCGATGGACTTTCTTTTTGAATTGCCTAGAACAAAGAAGAGGAGAGATAGTATATTCGTGGTTGTGGATAGATTTTCTAGGATGGTCCATTTTATACCATGTCATAAGAGCAATGATGCTACAAATATTGCTGATTTATTCTTCTATGAAGTTATTCGCTTGCATGGTGTGCCTAATACTATAGTTTCAGATCGTGATGCTAAATTCCTTAGCCACTTTTAGAGAACTTTGTGGGCTAAATTAGGGACTAAGTTGTTATTTTCTACTACTTATCATCTCCAAACCGATGGATAAACTGAAGTTGTGAATAGAACTTTGTCTATAATGCTTAGGGCTGTGTTGAAAAAAAATTAAAAATATAGGAAGAATGCTTGCCTCATATTGAGTTTGCTTACAATCGTTCGTTGCATTCTACTACAAAGATGTGCCCTTTTGAAGTTGTTTATGGTTTTGTGCCTCGTGCTCCTATTGATTTATTGCTTATTCTATCTTCGGAGAAATTGAACTTTGATGCTAAACAGCGGGCTGAATTGATTTTAAAAATACATGAGACAACTAAGGAGAATATAGAATGCATGAATGCTAAATACAAAATTGCTGGTAATCAGGGAAGAAAACATTTAACTTTTGAACCTGGGGATCTTGTTTGGTTGCACTTAAGAAAAGATAGGTTCCCTGAATTAAGAAAGTCAAAATTGATGCTAAGAGCTGATGATCCCTTCAAAGTGTTAGAAAAGATTAATGATAACGCATACAAGCTTGAATTGCCTGCAGATTTTCGGGTTAGTCTCACATTTAATATTACAGATTTGAAACCATACTTGGGAGAAGAGGACGAGTTTGAGTCGCGGACGACTCAAATGCAAGAAGGGGAGGATAATGAGGACATCCCTTCTATAGATACAATCATGCCTACACACACAGCTCATCCACAGCCACAGCAAGTGTTACAAATACCACTTACTCGAGCTCGTGCTCACCAACTTAATTACCAAGTGAATTCGTTCCTAGATTTATATATTATTGAGAATAGACTACTACTAATGCAAGTGATTTAATTGTGCTTAGGAATATAGGAAAGGATGAAGGAAAGGCATGTGGAGTCATGGACATGCATGGAAGGCATAATGAAGGTCATCACATCACTTTGGGTCCGAGTAAAGCAAGAGATCGAGTTGGGCTCGTTCTGGATTCGGATTCGAACTGCTGCGATAGTATTAAGTTTAAACGGACGTAACTTCTTTATACGGACTCCGTTTGGGACATTCTTGGACTTCATGGAAAGCTTATCAAGTCTACTTTTTAACGGATCTATCCTCATCTTCAAATTCCATCTGAGCCGGCCACAATCATCAAAACAATCCATATTGGTTTTTAAGTCCGAGTCAAAAAGGGTATTGCGCCACCTTCACTTGGGCCCATGGGCCTTGTAACCCTAGGCCGTGCGCCCACTTCCTTGGCTACCACCCCTGCTATATAGGAGCCACCGCCTCCCTATGTTAGGACTGGAATTTCGTTGAATTTAGGTTTAGCTATTGTGCAAACTTCTGTTCTTCAGTTGTGTCGGACGACCACCTGTCAAGACAGTTTTTGGGATCCCAATATTATTTTCAATACCATATACATTTCAATCTTATTCGCAATATCAGATTGCCTACGTTTTATTCTTGCTAGTTCTTCGATTGCTCACAGGGATTGAACTTTATGTTCAGGTTGATCGCGCTTCCAACAAGGTCAAAATATCTCGGAATTGGTTCAATGATTGCTAAGGCGCAAGCATCATCGTACGGTTGTAGTCGGATCGTGAGAGTCATCTCCACCAAAATCGATAGTTATCAATCTCATCGAAAGATCGAGCACCTCGTTTCTATAAGAAGCCCTCAAGGCTACTGATACTCTCTTTGGAACATCTACCAATTCTAGTGCATTTGCCAATTTCTAGGACTAGGATTATACTGATTTGGCCTCTCATTATATGTTAGTGACTTTCTTCTGCATCGTTTACAATTACAACACCATGATGTCATCCCTGTCACTGACTGGAAGCAATGTGCATAAGTGCATTGAGCAATGTTCTTGCAACCTCTTTTTTTCCCTCTGATTTGACTAATGTTCTATGCGATGGCCTATTTCGCGACTTGTGATTTTGCAGTCGAGCTCAGCAAGAAGATATTGTGGCTTAGCTTACTGCTTACCTGTAACATAGTTCAGGAATTAGATGAACTCAGCTCAGCTCGTGTGACTGGAATTAGTTGCTCACCTGTAACATTGTTCAGGAATTAGATGAACCCAGCTCAGCTCATTTGATTGGAATTAGTTGCATGTATGTGTTAATGTGTGTATCTGCTTATGTGGCTTAGCTTACTGCTTACCTATAACATTTAGCTATAGATTGCTAGATTGCTACATGAACTCAGCTCACATGGCTAGTGAGTAGCTCACGAGTAACTCGACCTTTTTACTCGAGCTTTTTATCAAGTCGAGCCAAGCTGGGTTTTCATCTCATTACCTTAACGAGCCGAACTACTTTTTTGGGTGAGCTTGCACAAGCTGAGCCGAACTGTCTCGATAGGCAGCCCTACAACCAAACCTCCCCTGATAAACATGCAGCGTATGAACGAGAGAGAAAATAGTTCATATGGTACCTTCGGCCAGTATGTTGCTTGTATTACCTATGTGAACAGGCAAGAGATGTGATGCGGATCGAACCTCAAAATAAGATTAAATCTAAAGGTTTTCCGATCTTTCACGGTGGTAGAATAGCTAGATACAAGTGAAGTACGAATTACAAGATGTAATTCACACTAAGATAACTAAATTTCTCTCTCGCATACACCATAACACACGGATGAGAAATAGAAACCAAAGATCCAGTTGGCAAAAACCAACACCACGATTAAAATCCACACACAGAAAATAAGAAATCTCGATACTCTCAAGAATTCGCACACATGATAAATAGAGATGAATCTTAACAACTAACGACACACACGGTGGATAAATAGGGATAAACCCTAACGGCCAACGATACACGGTGTTTATTTCACAAACTCTTGTGGATACATGAGCACTCGGCCCCTGGCTTTATAGGCAGCACCACAGCACGCACACTCATGACCAAGAAGGACCACACGCACACAAACACAACTAACTTCGTTTAGAACTAAATTATTTGTTAGGAAACCTGGGCCCAGGCCAGTAGTCCTGGCCCATTATGGGCACCCCACCGTAGACTATAAATAGGGAGCCATACCGGCATATTTATACACGCAATGCAATTGAAAGCAATAAAGAAAGACCAGGAGTTCTCTCTACCTCTCTCTGTGTTCAATCTATTATTCTGTCTTCTGTGATTGATTCGATTTGTTCTAAGCAGAGGAATCGATCGGACTAGTCGCCAGCGATGGTTCCTCAACATGTTATCAGCACGACTTCGCTGCGGTGAATCGAAGGTAATCATCGAAGCCCTAATAGATTGAATTTTCTAGATCGCTTTGAATTCGCAATTTTCGCGTTCTAGATTGAATCTCTACGGTGCAAATCCGCCCAAATCTACCACGAACAGACCTGAAGTCGCTGGCATAATGTCGATCGGTAGATTGCGAAACGGGGTAGATGTTGATTGCACAGTAGATTAGAAACAAAAAAAAGGAAATTTGCACTTTTTTCGTTGGTTTATGCATGGGCTATTGTGCGAAAAAAGGGAGGCGTAGATTCGACACTGCATGGCCACCGCAGGCAAGAGCTGGCGGTCGCCGACCCACCGCCGGCAACTTGGCTGCCGCCTTGAAACCTGTGCGCATCGTACCGCCCGAAGTAGGCTGCCGTTTCGGCCCTGCGCCCGCATGCGCGTCGTCCGACCGGCTGTCGCTTCGGCCTCTCCGCATGCACGCGCCGCCCGAAGACGGCTACCGATGCTTGGATTTTGCGCCCGGTCACCGCCGCTTGAGGGTTGGAGCCGCCGAGATTTGCGCACCGCGCCCGAAGCGCCGGTTGCCCCTGGATGTGTGCCCAAAGCGTCGGCCGGCCCCGACTACACTCTCGGTGACCGCACCTGAAGCCGACGCGCACCCCGCACGGCGCCGTCACCGCCTTGGGCTCCCATCGCGTCGTGCGCCCGTCTGGCGCGCCGCCGGCTCTCCCACGCGTCGCGCGTGCCCGTCTGACGGCACCGCCGCCGCCTGGGCTCCGGTTTTAGCGCCGCGCGCCGACTACACCACCCGCAGCCATGCGCCGCCGCCGCCCATGCTTGAAGCCGGCACGTTGCCCTCGCTCGCCCGCCGCTGAAATCGTCGCCGTCGTCGCCGCGCTCGCTGGCGAATAGCCCGCGCCGCCGCAACTCGGTCGATTGGCCGGCGCCCGTTCGAGCCCGTACCCAATCGGGCTAGCTAAGCCGTTGCCGCCATCTCGTGTGAACAGGGGTAGGGGAAACCCTACCCCTGCCTTTGAACCGAACGGCGATGGGCCATATGGGCCGATTGAGGGTGGTGGCCGTATGGGCCAAAACAGGTCGAACACAGTCGGCTGGACGGAAGAAAAAAAAGGGGGAGGCCCGAATCAGGTGGGGGCGGAAATTTTGCAGAAAACCTCCCATAAGAATGAAAATCATCGATAAGCCCTCGGATTTTGCATTTGGGTCCTGAATTTTGCAGAAAGACCTTGGTAATTTAAAAAATTAAGAATAAGTCCTCATATTTACGTATAGGTCCAGAATTTTGCAGAAAACCCCTCGGTAAATCAGAAAATTGCGCGAATTTTTCTCTGAACTGAAAATTCGCATAGAAACCCCTAGAAATTGCAGAATTCGCTGAAAAATACATATTCTAGCTTAAAAGGGCCTCGGGAATCTGAATTTTGAATTATTTTTAGCATTTGAAGCTTATTTATTTCTGCCATTATTATTCTCTGTATTTTCTGTATTTATTTACTGTTTTGGTTAATTGTAATTGTTTAAATTGCTTTTAATCACTGAATTAGCAGTAAAATTATAGAAAATGCATAGAAAATTATGAAATATTACGAGAACCTATTGTACCATTTATTTACCCGCAGTAAATTATTCCATGCATGTTACCTGAAGTAAACTTATTTATTACGTTCATACACATGTAGATGACTGACATCATGAACCGGGAGTTCGAGGAGCTGGCCCAGCTTGGCCAAAACTATCTGACATGGGCATCCGATGTCGAGATTGTGCTTGGAGCCAGGAAGCTCTGCGCGGCTATTGGGATTGACGGACATAATGACGCCCAACCCACACCTGAGGAGAATGATCAGGCACTTCATTTTCTCAGGCACCACCTCTGCCTCACTCTCAAGAATGAGTATATGGCGGAGAAAAGTGCGCTAGCACTCTGGACCGCACTTAAGAAGCAGTTTGCGAGGCTAAAGTACACCATTCTTTCTCAAGCAGAGCAGGAGTGGATCAGAGTGAGGTTTGCCGACTTTAAGACGGTCGGGGATTACAATTCTGCCTTGCACAGGATTTGTACCAATCTTCAACTCTGTGGCAAGCAGATCACAGATGAGCAGAAGATCGAGAAGATCCTATCCACCTTTTATCTCAATGCCGTACAATCTGCCCACAACTATCGTCAATACGGCTACAAGGAGTACGCCGAATTGATTGATATGATGCAGGTTGCGGAGGCTCAGGACGAACTTCTCCTCAAGAACTACGTCACTCAGCCACTAGGCAGCTCCGCTGGCCGTGAAGCCAACACTGAGAGCTACAAGGTGCAAAAGCCCTTGATGAAGAGAAGGGGGAAGAAGGGTAAGATCGTTGTCCAGAAAGGCAAGTCAGATGCTCCAAGTGACAAAAAGGCTAAGAAGAGTGGTAAGACCTATGGCCAGCAGAACCAGGGTTGCTACAAGTGCGGCAAGTGGGGGCATTGGTCGCGGATATGCAAAGAACCGCAGCATGTCATTGATGCCCACCAAGCTCAGAAGAAGAAGGATGGCAAAGGGTAGCCTGAAGCCCACTTTGCAGCTGTTGAGGGGGAGCACCCTGTCCCTGAGCAGCTACCTGAGTTGATGGAAGTTGAATCCATCCCGGCAGCAGCACCCCCTTATGACCTAGAGGCAGCCACAGCCATGATCTCTCTGGAAGAGAAGATCACTCCTGAAAAGATAGCCAAAGAAGTCGATGATTTTTTAGTTGATTCAGTCTGATGCATAGAATGCATTAGACTTTAATTGTCATTTATTTTGTGTTAAATGGACAAGTTAGATCTTGCATGGATGGTACTTTAGTTTTGCTTTCTCGTGATGGTTGGATGATTTTGGAATAATTCATTCATTTATTCAGTTTATGATGGCATGATATGTTCTGATATTGGCGTATTTTATTTATGTGTTGAATGCCTCCTAATACATGTTAATTAAATACGTTATATTAGAAGACGTGTGGTGCCCTATGGAGGAAGTGTGCCTTGCTGACAGCGGCACAACAAATACCATCTTAAGAGAGACTACGTATTTCCAGTCGATCCGTAAGAGCAATGGCAGCCTTACGACAATCACCGGAAGCGATGCATGTATAATCGGTTCTGAAGAGCCACAATTATACTTCCAATGGGCACAACTTTGGTCATTGAAGAAGCCTTATTGTACCCAAAATCGACTAGAACTCTACTAAGTTTTAAGGATATTCGTGCCAATGGTTTCCACGTTGAGACTGATGAAGAGTACGGTAAGGAATACCTGCTCATCACGAAGCGCGAAGAGAATGGCAAAAGGGTATTAGAAAAACTTCATTCACTAGAAACTAGGCTATATTATACCAGCATTAAGGCACCTGCAGCCTACACTGTCCTAAAGACAGTATTTAGAAGCTCTGAATCTTCTGTCTCTGGCATGACATATTAGGCCACTCAGGTCTTAGGATGATGAGAAACATAATCAATAATTCCCAAGGGCATAATATTAATATGAAGAATTTCCCGAATCATGAAGATTTTGTGTGCACTGCATGTGCTACCAGGAAACTAATTACTAGACCCTCTACTCTGAAAGTGAAGGATGAACTCACTGCATTCCTGGAACGCATCTAGGGAGACATATGCGGTCTCATTCAACACATCTCAGGGCCATTTAAGTATTTCATGGTGCTCACTGATGCTTCTTCGAAGTGGTCACATGTGGGTTTGCTGTCCAGAAGAAACCATGCTTTTGCAAAATTGATCTCGCAGATCATTCGCATCAGAAATGTGTTCCCTGATCATCACATTAAGTCCATCAGAATGGACAACGCCGGAGAATTTACTTCAAAGGCATTTGATAATTATTGCATGGCGATGGGGATTGCAGTTAAGCATTCGGTATCGCATGTCCATACCTAGAATGGTTTGGCAGAGACTTTAATCAAGAGAATTAAATTTATTGCCCGACCCCTTTTGTATAATTGTAATTTGTCAGCTACATGTTGGAGACACGCAGTCTACATGCAGCGAATCTCATCAACTTTAGACCTTCGGTCTACAACATCCATTCACCTATACAACTAGCGCAAGGGTCACCACCGAAAATTTCTCATCTTAGGATCTTTGGATCCAAGGTTTATGTACCTATACCCCCTCCGCAGTGTACTGCAATGGGCCCTATCCGTAAGACTGGGATATACGTTGGTTATGAGACTGCATCCATAATCAGGTATTTGGAACCCACGACGGGAGATTTACATACCGCCCGCTTCGCTGATTGTATTTTTGATGAGGATAATTTCTCGTCATTAAGGGAGGAAATCAACCCCTTGATGAAAAATATCGGGAAATTACGTTGGAAGCCACGAGAATTCATACACATGACCCGCGCACTAGTGAAACAGAGAAAGAGGTCCAGAAGATCACAGACTTGCAAGCATTAGCAAACCAACTGCCCGATCACTTTAGTGATTTGAAGAGCGTGACTAAGTCGCATGTGCCTGCATGCAATGCACCGGAGAGGGTTGAAATACCAAAGAAAATTGAAGGTATCCCTAATCCCGTCCAGAGGCCTCAGAATAAAAGGACGAGAACTCTGGTTCCTCGAGTCCAAAGTAACCGGGGACGCCTGACGAAAAAGGATAAGTACTTATCACAGCCGATCACTGAAGTCCCCTATAATGAGAAGGGGAGCCAGTTGAGACCTGGCACAAGTATAACACCTTCAAAAAAAGGCATACCGGATCTGAATATCCCCATCAGCATGGATGTGTGCGCACACATTGGAGCTGAAAAACTAAAGGGACTTGCCATCGCAAGGCGAAGCTTCAGAAGAAGCAATCGCTCCAGAATAAGCAACTCGTGAAGAAATAGCTATAAATTATGTGCACACGGGAGAGTCCCTAAATAGGACAACAACCAATATCGATATCTACTTCGCAAAGAAAATTTTCACCATCATCGATCTTGATCCCGAACTTGCATCGCTCACAGAATGTAAGAAAATATCAGATTGGGAAGATTGGAAGAAGGCAATATCAACTGAATTGCTATCTCTGAACAAAAGAGAGGTGTTTTGGCATGTATGGCGCACGCCTCCCCATGTGCACCCCGTAGGGCACAAGTGGGTATTTGTTCGAAAGAGAAATGAAAGAAATGAAGTAGTGAGATACAAAACAAGGCTAGTAGCACAAGGTTTCACTCAACGTCCTGGAGTTGATTATGAAGAAACCTACTCCCCAGTCATGAGTGGAATTACCTTTAGATATTTGATCTCAGTGGCAGTGAACTTGAACTTAGAAATGAAATTGATGGATGTTGTGACTGCATACCTTTACGGTAACTTGGATTCGAAGATTTATATGAAAGTCTCTGAAGGAATCCCTCTCCTGATACAAAACAAAGCAAACAGAAATCTGTACAGTGTGAAACTCAGAAACTCACTATATGGACTGAAGCAATTTGGAAGAATATGGTATAATCGCTTAAGCGACTTTATCTGCAAGAAAGGCTACACGAACAATGAAGACTGTCCTTGTGTATTTATACGGCGATCCCAGAATGGATTCTGTATGATGAGGACATGACCCCTATGGATACAACCATATTTGCTATGCTTGTTGTCCTAATTACAAGAGTTCCTACGCATCGGTTAAATTATAAGGTGAGCTCGTTTCAAAGAGGTTTCACTTTGTTTGACAAAGAACTTATGATATTGCATAATGAGACTTTGTTGCGTTTGTTATTATGTACCGACATTTATGATGAAGATCATGCAATACGTGAGGCTACACATATGCTAAAACCGAGGACGGTTTTCTATCAAGAAGGGGAGGATGATGTGACCACGCCACAAACACATACGACAATAGCGCCCAATATCAAGATTGAACTAAAGGTGAATTCGTTTCTTCAGCCTTCGTATGTTAGTAAGAATAGACCGCTACCTAATGCAAGTGATTTAATTTTGCTTAGGAACTTGGGAAAGGATGAAGGAAAGGGACATGGAGTCCTGGACATGCATGGAAGGAATAATGGAGGTCACCACGTCACTTTGGGACCAAGTCAAGCACGAATTCGAGTTGGACACGTTTTGGAATCAGACTCGGACTGCTGTGATGGTACCAAGTTCAAACGGGCATAACTTCCTCATACGGACTCCGTTTGGGACGTTCTTGTACTTCATGGAAAGCTTATGAAGTCTACTTTCTAACGGATTTAACCTCATCTTCAAATTCTATCCGAGCCGGCCGCAATCGTCAAAAGAGTCCACGTTGGTCACGTACTGGAATCGGATTCGGACTGTTGCAATGGTGCAAGTTTAAACGGACATAACTTCCTCATACGGACTCCGTTTGGGACGTTCTTGTACTTCATGGAAAGCTTATCAAGTCTACTTTCCAATGGATCCAACCTCATCTTCAAATTCCATCCGAGCCGGCCGTAATCACCAAAATAATTCACGTAGGTTTCTAAGTCCGAGTCAAAGGGTGCTGCGCCACCTCCACTTGGGCCCATGGGCCTTGTAACCTAGGGTGTACCCTTTGGGACGCCTCCCTGGTTGTTTTCACTATATAGGAGCCGCCCTCCGTTTCTAGGACTTAGGTTTTGTTTAGATCAGTTTAGCACCTTGTGCAAACTCCACGTTCTCTTGTGTCGGCTAGACCAACAGATTCGTGTTACAGAACCTCAACTATCCTTGTGCGACTTTTATATCTAGCAAGTTTCAGGTTGCTCACTATCCTTGTTCTTGCGTGTTCTTCGGTTGCATGCAGGAATAGACCTTCGTGGTCAGGTCAACCGTGTTCTTGGCACGGTTGATAACATCTTGGGGTTGGTTCAGCGATTGCTAAGGCGCACGTGACGTCTCGTACGGTTGTAGTCGGATCGCAAGAGTCATCTCCACCGAAATCGATAGTTATCATCCTATCGGAAGATCGGGACCCCATCGCCTCATCACTGTATAATTTCTATGTATGTAGATGATCTGAATATCATCGGGACAGTAAAAGAAGCAAGCTCCTACTTGGAGTCAGAATTTGAAATGAAAGATTTAGGCAAGACCAAGTTTTGCTTAGGCTTGCAGCTTGAGCATGTCCTTGAAGGAATCTTGGTACATCAGTCGACCTACACCCAAAATGTGCTAGAAAGGTTTGGCTTTGAGAAGGCATTCCCATCGAAAGTACTGATGATCGGGAGGTCTTTATAGCAAGAAAAAGATCTTTTCCGACCTAGGGAAGCGGGGGAGAAAGTTCTGGGACCAGAATTCCCATACTTGAGTGCAGTGGAAGCGCTCATGTACTTAGCAAACTACACTAAACCGGACATTACATTTGCCGTGAACCTCTTAGCAAGGTACAGCGCAGAACTTACCAAAAGGCATTGGCAGGGCATAAAGGACATCTTCTGATACCTCCAAGGAAGTAAGGACCTTGGATTGTTCTACAGAAAGAATCAAGATCTAAACTTGATTGGTTATACAAATGCTGGGTACCTGTTAGACCCGCATACCGCAAAGTCACAAACAAACTATGTATTCCTGTGTGGTGGAACTGCAATTTCCTAGAAATCGTCTAAACAAAGCCTTATAGCTACATCGACAAACCACTCAGAAATTATAGCACTGTATAAAGCCGCACGAGAATGCGCTTGGCTCCGCCGAATGGTTCAACACATTCAACAGTCATGTGGAATGAACATTATGCAAACCCCCACGATTATCTATGAAGATAATGCAGTTTGCGTTGCACAAGTGCAAACGGGCTATGTGAAGAGTCATCTCATAAAGCATATCAACCCTAAGTTCTTCTATGCACATGAATTGCAAAAGATGGATAGATTAAAGTAGTGCATACTAAGTCATGTGAAAATCTAGTAGATTTGTTCACTAAGTCACTCCCCGCATCTAACTTTGAAATGTACGTGCGTGGAATTGGAATGATGAGACTTAGAGAAGTACAGAATTCAGGGGAGAATTCTCTCAAGCCCGCTAATAAATCTTGATCATAAAGATTAAGTACCCAAAAGAATAAAGTCCTGAAGACCAAATGAAGTTGGGTGAATTGTACTCTTTTTCCCTTAACGAGTTTTCCTGCAGTTTCTCGACCAAGGTTTTAACGAGGCAATTCGTGCATCGCAGCATAACATGTATCATGTACTCTTTCTCCAAATTTTTCCCACTGAGTTTTTATGGAGTTTTAACGAGGCATGAACGTGTCGGGTGAGTGCCTAAGGGAGAGTGTTAGGAAACCTAGATCCAGGCTAACAGTCCTGGCTCATTATGGGCACCCCACTGTAGACTATAAATAGGGAGTCATACCGGCATATTTGTACACGCAATGCAATTGAAAGCAATAAAGACAAAGAGGTCTCTCTACCTCTCTCTGTGTTCAATCTATTATTCTGTCTTCTGTGATTGATTCGATTTGTTCTAAGCAGAGGAATCGATCGGACTGGTCGCCAGCAACGATTTCTCAACATTATTGACTCTTCTAAATAGCTAAGATATCCAAAAATCACGCATGCCTTTTACATCTCGGCCATGCTTTGTTTAGAACTAAATTATTGACTAGCTAATAGACTTAACCAACTTGAGTTCATGTGTGCCATCTTGATCTGCAAACTCGTATTTGCAGGTGCACCCCACCCTTGTGCACGTAATGAAAGTAGCATGCACAAAGATTGGAATGCGCTGCCTTCACCCTGCATGCACGCACAAAACTGATGGGAATTCTTCTCCCGTGATTTTCTGAAATTATCTTATGTCTTACGTTTTATCTCCAAGCAAATCTCCAAGAAATATGAGAAAAGAGAACGTCTCTTTGGATGCAAGCTTGCTTGTACGTGCCGTCCATGCGTCCCTCCTAAATCAAACACATCCTAATGCGCTGCGCCTTCCTCCAAGCCAAGCTGCGCACATAAACTCATAGGAACATATGCAAATTTGGCAGAGGATATCTGGACTTATCAAGATGATTAACATGAGTTGCGCTCTCCTGCAGAGCTTGTTGCAGATATGAATTTAACACAGAGAAAAATGTGACTAGCGCCCGTGATTAATCAATCCCGGAGTTACTTGCATCACTTATCATAACCAGCATTTTCTACACAAGCTAAGTATTAAGTCAAAGCTCCCCAGTAATTCTGAAGGCTTGCGTCACTTATAATGATACTTCCTCTTCTTTTTCTTCCTGTAGTTCTCCAATACTTCATGCCGCTGCAAAGGTGAGACAGATAGCAACCATTTGCTGAACTCAAGGTCGTTCATACCCATACAAGATGCAATACGGCTGAATTCCTTCCGTTTCTGCTCCACTGAGTAAGATTTTGCTTTATCCATGTGCTTTATCTCCTTACTTTGCAGCCCCTCTGAGAAACTCTGGGCAAATTCATCTGTTGCACAGTTATTTCTTTCGTTTGTCCTTACGTTTACAACATCCTCATTTCGGTGAGCATACACTACTCCTGTTTGGAGGGAACAAAATTTTGTTACTTTCAAATATCCAGTGAGTGGAGATAGAAGGGCAAGATAACGGAAGTCAGCTTAGCAGGCAACATTCAGTTTGCAATCTTGTTCACAATTTTTTGATAACCATCACTCGTACTATTCTGAAACTCGTGTGTGATAGTATGATACACAAAAACTAGAGTATATTCTCTACATCAAGAAGTTGAAGGGCGGAATACCTAATAACAGGTTTTCAGCAGGATTATCATATTGAATATATATTATTGGATCCATACACAGCTCTTCAGGCTAAGAAAGTGTAAGGCTGGACCCTAGTCTTCACTCAAGTAATAACAACCTAATTTTGCAGTGCCACCATGAATTTGCAAATGTTAAGCATTTTGGATTTTGGGATGTGGGACGTAAGCTTTTCTGAATGTATGAAGGAAAGAGATTGAGTAGTGCAAAATCTCTTTACAGTAAAAAGAATAGGTTGAATAGCAGGCGTTGACAATTGGCTACAAACATAAAACCTTACAAGAACAGAACGGTACATAAGACAATTCAAAATGTTTAGAGCAAGTATTTCAAATGAAGAGATCACATCGAAAATCAAATGTTCAATTACTAGTTTTCAATACATCAGTTTTTTACCCACAACAGCAGGGGTAATGGCAACTGCTTAGTGATTTGGTCCTTGAAGCTTTTCATGCACATATTAGAAGGCCTGAAATCAAGTAATTTAAGTAAGAAATATTCACAGTAGAGCTTACCAAAATGAACCAATTCCTGATTTTCAGTATCTATAGCCGCCATGGAAGACTTCATTTTCTCTTGTGTACCAAATAAATCAGTATCAACTATTTCTCTTATCCCTGTTGCTTCAGCTGTATTACCCTTGCCATGTTCTCCATGCATTTCAATAATCTCACTAGTGAAAAGCTTATCTGACAAGTCATGAAACAGATTGCAGATCCCAAAGAGCTCACCTTGAAACTTCCTGTCATCCTAAAATCAGAAGTATCCAAATTAGATACTCAGTGTCTCAAACTTGCCTGAGTATATAGCGACTAATCTATTGTTCTTACAACTACCAAAAAGCTCAACACTGATTTTTATGCCTACAGCAGCCAAACTAAGGCCCAAGTCAAAATTAAACTAACATATGCTGATATGTGCAACATTATAAGTAGGACGAGTGGTGCTGGCGGATCCAGAATTTTTAGGATGGGTGTTCGGATTTCAGAGATAAATTGCTCGAATACGTCGATACCGCAGCGCACCGTCTCCCCCAAAACACCGATACAACGATACGTGTACGTAGATATAATAAAAATACATAAATTACAGAAATTAATGATTTCTTATGAGGAAATACGTGACATAAGGCGACCATAATTATATGAATTAAACAACAAATTATAGAGATAAATGAGAGTTGTATATCTTGTTGATCTTGTCTTTTTTTACTATTTCTCCATCAGCAAGAACTGTCCATCTAAGAGAAAATTGTATGTTCCTTCCATAGAGCAAAACAGACCAAGAAAGAAAATAAGTGGAGGGGTGGAGCACACCTAGATCTGAAGAGGGGACGATGACAATAAGTTAAAGGTGTTACTCACTTTCCAATGCCACGCTCCCTCCCGGCTACCGCGTTGCTCCCTTCCTGTCGCCTGCTACCTACCTTCGTATTCGTTGTGCCACTGCCCGCTTGCCTGCGACCTCGCTGCTCGCATGCGCTGCCACACGCTCACCTTGCACCATGCGTCACCTCACGCATGATTGTCGTCACATCATGGCACTACGTCCGCGTCCGCCGGTCGTCACTCATCTCTAGCCTACACCTCCGCCTGCTTACCACTCGAAGGCTGAAACCGCTTCCCACACAGATAACCACAAGATGAGAAATGGAACAAATGTTAAAATTTTATTTATATCTTTACCTCTTTGGGCGTGAGGACTGAGGTGGAAAGAAAGATGGGTCTAATGTAATACATGGGCTGCGCGCGAGATACGAAGAGTGCGAGTTAAATTTATTTGCAGGTATAAAAATATAGTTTTAACACAACTAATAGTATATACATCTAATATACCTATTATATACCTGGTATTTTATAAAAATTTTGGGTGTTCAGCTAAACACCCTTGACCTTAGGTAGATCCGCCCATGGTGGTGCATGCTTGCCATGTTTGGTTCTACTATAATGCCATCTAGCAATTAATATTATAATGATATCATGTGGTTAAGTAATAACTAAATATTCAGTTCAACCACAAGCATGAAAGAAACACATATTTGGAAAGCATAGAAAAAATTGAAGGAGCCAAAAGCATTAGGTAATTTGGGGCAAAAAGAAATTGTAGAACAGGAAAAGAACGTCATTTTGGTCCTTTTGGTTTGCTTTACAAGCTAGAGGCCTTATTCTATTCTATCAAACGGGGTCACAGCCCACAGCCCTTATCCTATTTCTTGATTATCATTTTCCAAGAGAACTGGGCCAAATAAACCTTGTCCTTAGCTTGCCCACAATTGTACCAACCCAAATGCCTCAAGAAATTAATATCCTCCATCCAATCTTATCAAAATGCTTAAATGGTTGACAGCATTACCTGCACACCTTCAAAGTAACGCTTTTCTATTTTTCCTGAGACTGCAATGTTGGAAAGTTGTTGTTTATATATTTGTCGAGAATAAACAAGCTCTTCAAGGGAACCAGCTCCAAGTAGGCGAAATACTGTAACATGGCGTCTCTGTCCGTATCGAAATGATCTGTCCTGTGCTTGCAAGTCTTGCGCAGGGTTCCAACTTGGATCAAATATCACCACACGGTTAGCACTGACAAGGTTCACACCTAAATTACCCGCCCGAGTAGATATAAGAAAAACCTGCAGAAAAGCAATTCACCACTTAAATTGATTATGCTCATCCAAAAGTTCTTTGTACAAAAAAAAAAGGTACTGAAATACACATCACAATGAATTCACCTGTTTGCTAGGGCTTCTGTTGAACTCATCAACTAGTGATTGGCGTGCATTCATGGGAGTTGTTCCATCAAAGCGAGAAAAGCAATAACCCTTCCTTATAAGAAACTTCTCTAGTATGTCAAGCATCCTGTTTGTAAATTTTTGTAGATGAAATAGGTCAATTAATTACATGTGCAAATGATACTACAAGTACATACCTAAAGCACAAGTATTTGGAAGAAACGTTTCCAGAAGTAAATGCAACAGTGAACAAGTAAGTTAGATGCTTACACGCAAAATAAGTTATCATACGTGATACAAGCTAGGGCTTGGTTGAACATTTTTTATGGTCCAAAATAGGCTTAGTTTGGGTTCAGTACAAGTTATATAAGGGGAGGGGTGTATAAGTTGACAAGTTACACAAGTTTTACATCTCATCAACACCTTATCATCATTGCCGAAGGTACAAATCTAGACAACAACTCCACTTGAGATAATTTTGGAGTAAATAGCTCCAATTGAATAAATGGAGTATTCCGGAGCTCTAACCAAGCATACCCACTATGGCAGTGAAATGACAAATTTACGGATAATTAGAATTAACAATTGATTGAAAATAAAGGGAAAGGCCTTACATTGATGGAAGCAAAATATTGGGTGGGTTCTTTTAGGCTATGGATTATTGCTTTTGGTTTAAATTTTTTAATTCTAGCTGTTCGTAAGAGAGTTCGGAGAGAGACTCACGTACGATTTTGGCTGATATAGACAAAGTCAGTACAATGTCTACTACGATCGACTTATAAACTCCACCTTGAAAAAACATATTGTTTGAAAACTAATTACTGTCGATAAGCCGAAAAGAAGGGAGCCATTTTCGTGCATTCTAGTTCCATCATCAAGTATGGTTCAAAACTAACAAGATGTTTTGACTTTTGAAATTTGAAATGTGTTTCCCTTACTTTCATTGAATATGAAGCACTTGACTGAGTCAAAAGTCAAAACAAAGATGCTTTTGGGGGTTGATATGACTAATTTGCTAGTACAGTTGACAATCTTTTTCAGTCCTAATTTGAGTTAATAAATAACACTAGCCTGTGCCACAAAACATTCTAACTGAAGCATTAGACAGAATGGGGAGACTAGATTTTGATATAGCTCAGAATGGATGACTAAGGTAAATGGCAATGTATATTTGGTCCTTTAGTGGATAAACAATTAGCACAAAAACGAACAACCACCTGACAGAATAGCTGAAAAGAAGAATTTTGTCACCCTGCAGAGTCCACAATGACAGGAGCCTTTCCAATGCACGCATCTTTCCACAATGTTCTGCATCACTGAGACCCATGAAGTTTTCACTTTTAGCACTACCGCCAACTAATTCAATATCTGTATCAAACACAGCAGCCGCAAGCTCAGCATCTTTCTGCTGCTTCTCAACCTCATCCTTTGGATTAGGCTTTATCAGCTCCAGATGGTTACTAATCTACAGGAAGGAAAACTAAATTATCAAAAACTTCAGAACAAAACTGTCCAAAATATAACAAGAACAGGAAATAACCTGTTGAAGCTTGACAAGGCAAGGAAGAACAAGGCAGAAAGGGCATAGAGAACAGCCCTCTGGATTGTCTCTGTGGAGATAAGACCAGATAATGCCATGTGGTTCAATTCTCTTGCAACATTCAACCTGAGTCAAAGGACTTCCGCAGTTGCAGGGGAGATCCTTATTTATAAGAATTTGTATGTCAGGCTGTTGCAGCATTCTTCTATAAACACGCTTTTGAACGTCACTCATTCTGCAGAAAACAATATTATCCTCCTTCCCAAGCATAAGATGTCCAATAGTCTCCTCTTTTGTCCTTCTCAACAGGAATTTCCTTAGAACTGAAACAAGGTGCTTCTTGCGCTTATCAGCAACTTGGACAAATCTCTCAGGAGCACTTAACCTCTGGCCATGTTTTAAAGGCTCATCATAATATGCTCGAAAGTGTTCTCGATCCCCCAAGCAGCCAGGTACAAACCAGTCAAACAGATTAAATAATTCCATGATTTTATTCTGCATTATGGTTCCTGTGAGACCAAACCGCTTTTGAGTAGTAATTCCCAAGCATGCTGCGTATAACTTTGACTTTTCATTCTTAAGACGGTGTGCCTCATCAACAACCACAAGTTCCCATGAGACGCCACATAAAATCTTGTCATGAATCCTAAAAGTGTCAAAACTGGTAATGAGTACCTCTAGTTCTTGAGCTTCAATTTTTTCAAGAACTAAGTCACGATTTGGACCATGATAGACAGCAACAGAAAATCTTGCCCACTCAGAAAATTCATTTTCCCAGTTCCGAATTACTGAAGTGGGGCAGAGGATGAGTACACGACCAGTCTTCTTTCCATTGTCCTTTGATTGCTCACCATGGTCATTATCTTTTCCAATCACAGAGGATAAAAAAGCAATTGTTTGAATGGTCTTTCCCAAACCCCTAAATCATAATAAAAGAATATTAAAAATTCTAAGCAAAAAATATATTAAACTTGGATATGCCCATTAATTGTATGAAGTAGAAACGCATTGTCACTATGGCAACATCAATCGCATATATGACTTTGGAAGTCATGCAGATGATAACCACTTTATAAGCTGAGCTGCATTTCTTGTTACTATTATGCACCAACAAACTATATTGAGAAAATTAGCTGGTTTGCTAATTGGAGCTCCAAGTAGCATCCGCCGTGGTTAATAAGAATTCTTGGAATTTTAAAATAATACTCCATTTCACAATATTTGTCCATAGCCCACCATGCACACAGACCAAGGAAGCACTAAATCTTTAAAAAAAGAGAAATAAACATACATACCCCTATAAATGGCATACTACATGATGAGAACATCACAACCCTTGACACAACACCTCTGTCAGGTAAGCCAACAAAAGAGAAGGATATGTCACATAAACCAGAGAATGCAAGACAAATAGAATACCAAGGACCTATCACGAGAAACCGAGCTAAACAAATACGTGACCAAGTGAACGCTAACTTAAGTCTCATTCCAGATTTTAATAACTTAGTCATGCTTCCAATTTCCATTTCTTTGATTGAACTTAGGTGCAATGGAAAGGATGATGAAAAAGGGTTCCATGCTTGAGGATGGTTCACGTTAATCACAGCCAATATTGTCCGTCTGATTTCTGGTGACTTCAGTGCAATTCTCGATGACTTGAAGGCATGGGCCATACTAATGAAACGCTTGTGAAGTCTAGTTTCCAGTGGTTCAAACCGTGCATAATTTAAACTTCTGTAACAATAAGTTATTACCATTTTGGTGGAAGCTGTACAGTTTGTCACGTGCTGCGTGAGACTTGAAGAGACTCCTCAAATGCCTCACCATGCTGACCCTTGGGCTAACTACGAAAACCTTTTAGCTAGTGATTAGTATTCACATCTAAACTAGAAGGATTGTTCCTAGTATAAATACCTATGTACTCTTAATTATTTCAGAACTTTTAATCAACAAGTCAGAAATACAATATTGCAACAAGACTACTAGTGTTCTTACCACCATTGCTCTTGTAAGTTTTCTTCGATTCGCAAGAAGGAGCCCCTGGGTTTCCCCTAATTCGTGCTCTCCGGTTCTGGCCATTTTGTGTGGATATAGTCCCAGTTTGTGGTTCTGCAATCGCTCAGACAGCGAGTTGGAGTTCTTGAAGTTTCGGATCGTTTCTCCCTGACAAACAGGTCACATCCAATCTTGGCAGGTTAAAGCTAGTTATCCCGGTTGCTTACATCTAGTTATCCTCAACCTCGATCCTACGCCGTGAAGATCGGGCCACCCTTCGTGGAAAACTGATATGCATTGGCGCATAAAGCATTCACACCACTACAAGTACTTAATCTCTTCCAAAGCATTTTGAAACATTTTGATTCACTCAATGGACAAACATTTTGAAGAGACTCCAGAGGCCATACACAAACATAGTGAAACAGAGGGAGTAACCACTTTGCATGCCTTGGTCCTCCAATTCACACCTACCCACACAACTTTGCCCTCCAATTCGCGCTAGGCCACACCAATCTGAGGTAGCAAATGCGTAGCAATTTTTGCCACCTCAGATATAGTGGACTGGTTATGTGTCCAACTAACAGGGAAAACCCGGCTTCGTATCACTGCCGAGTGGGCCCACCATATCAGAACCATTGGTTATGATGGAGGGTTGGTTCTATGAAACATTTCATAAAAGAAAGTGTGGTTCTTTGAAATCAATTCTTGAAAGTGTGGTTTTGCGATAGTTTTGACCAGTGATTCAAATCGTGGGCTATAGTGATGGCATAGCGGCGCTATAGCAATTTTCTCCCTTGGGACACTAAGCTAAGCTATAGCACTAATGTATGCTATTACAGCTATGACCGCTATAGCAGTAATAGCGGTTAGCAGAAATAGCAGCCACTATGCTTCATTTTGTAATTATTTAGGCTTGTAAACAATTATTTGGTATATTAATTGTACAGTTGTTTAGCTAACTAAAATTAGTTTTTGAGACAAAATCGAAAATAAGGTAATTCAAACGTTTAAAATAGTAAAAAAAATTCAATATGGTCTTTAACCAAAGAATTCCATTTGAAAATCTATAAAAGATAACTTGATCTTAGGATCATTTGAGTTCAAATATTTGGTACTTGAATTCTAGCTTAAAACTTTAGATACTTTACATTTTATATTCTATTTCAAGAAATGAGAATTCCTTTCTAGTGCTCAAAAAATCAATTTATACACTGAATTCAACTTTTAAAAAAATTGAAGCTTCAAAATTATTTTTATTTATTCTAATAAATCAAATAATATTTTTCAGATTTTGAAAAAAATAATGTATTTATATTTTTAGATTTTAGGTTGGACATGTCATGAAAGTGTGGTAAATTTGCAACTTTTTAGTTGCACTTTGCTTGACATTCTTGTTACAAATTTTTCCTATTCATATTGTATTCTACATAACATGGAAAGCAATAGAATTAGCATCTTTCCGATAGTACCGCGATGTCGCATAGCCTCCGCGACAGCTTTCACTATTCGCTATAGCTTTTTTTGCCGCGTCACCGCAACACCATGATAATCGCGAATTAAATCATTGGTTTTGACAGATCACATGTGGTGTTAAGAAATTTACTCGTAAAATTTTAATTAGTCCGATGTATTCCAGCAAATGACTATAATTTACTCGTAACATTTTAATTAGTCCGATGTGTTCCAGAAAACGACTATAATTTTGTAGTGTCCATCTGCGAATTACCTATTTTGTAACATGCCTCAATAAATGCCAACTAAGTGCAGTGTCTAGGAGCCAATTTTGCCATATCGAAAAGAACACTCCTAAGTGACTCATCTACAGGGCATATTCAAGAGCAAAGAGAAAAATTGCATTAAAATTTGCAAAAATAAAGATACTTCTATAAGGTATAATCAGGACAGAGATTTGTCATATGATATTAACAAGCAACAGCCAGAGCTCACCACAAGGATCTTTCTATTGTGGCATACTCTTTTAATGAAAATTTGTAAAGAACTAATATTCATGACAAACAAGAATGTCAAAAGTCTGCACTCTGTAAAACTCACCATTTTGTGTGGAAAATCTTTTTTATATTTTCTTTTTGAGAATAAACAGATGATCCATACATCATTCTATTAAGTAGAAAAACTGCAATACAAATAATATTTTTATTTCAATGTTCAGAAAGAAAACTTCCACAATGTGGCTCCATTAGTACCAAATAGAATGATATCAAGATGTAATCAAATTATATGCTCAGATAGAGTAGGAAAATGTACTAGCATGTTATACCCTATCTTTATGCCATTGTCATATTAACCAAGCAATGCATTAATCATTTAAAAAATCGTAATCACAGTGGTCCATATTCAGTCCCTGTACTTTTGAGGCTGGTACAAAGTAGACCTAGTACTTAAAAAGAGTGCAAATTAAACCCTCTACTATGAATAGAGATGTAACTTTCATATTGTTGGTAGTTTTAGGTTCTGCACCTTTGAATTCTAGCCCTTCTTCACTGTCAAATATATATAATATATTTGCAATTTATATACTGAATCTTTTCTCTGTCTTAGGATACTTGTTAATTCCATTCAGATCACTATTCCAGTTTGGCTCTTGGAATGAAACATATTGGTACCAGTCCTTTCCAGCACGCCATTCTGGAGTGTAAAATATAAATACATAAAAAATGTTTAACAACTCACTCTAGTTTTTTGCAAATATATGAGTTCACAAACAGGAATTGTAGCAAGTGGCAAGTGCTTCTACTTCAATACAATAATACATAGGCTAAATGTTAGAGAAAAACTACAAAAGCTAGTAGTCCACAGCACCAAATATGATCCTGTCTCACACTTACATGTGGGGCATGGTACTGCTATATGGCCCATAGCCGCATGTGAAGTGGGAGATGATGGCTGGATTGTGGGAGATGTGGACATAAGGTATAGGGGGCATGGGACACCAGACATTCAGGACAGATCTTGGGTTCTGTGCGCAAGCTGGTAGAACTTCAATGTCTCTCACACAGAGCATGTCACCGGTACAACTACCAACGAAATGGATATTCTGACCAGCATGGGCCGGAATTTTGACCGGTACGGAATGGAGCATATTGCATACAGGTTTGGCTGTTCTAACGGAACGTTCTGATCATTCCAGATGCAATGGAATGGACCTAACAAGTATAGGAATTCCTATGGATCTCATGAATGCTATTATGCTAATTCAATGTTACTGGAAGCCTTGTTTTATGGCATGGAGATATGGCCATAGAATCCTGAGAAGGTGGCAACTTCTTTAATTTCTCATTTGTCCTCAAAATTTCTGTTAAACAGAAGTCCCACGAATATGATTAAAAAACCGCTTGGTTGCATCCAGACTACCATACATGCTTCAATCCTTTGTCTCTCTTCCATCTCATGATTATTGCATTGCTGTATGAAAAGTATGCGGGCTCTCAGTGGTCAGTATAAAAGGAATAGAGAAATGGCATCTAGTCTCCTTTTTGCAGCCTCCACCTTTGGTATGCTCACTGCCACATAAATGTGCCAGTCATACCTGAAGTGCAAGGGGATCAGTGACAACATGGCAGAGAAGGTGCCGCAGATGTGCTGTTGGCAGTTATCTGCCATCCGTGAAGGTAGGTGCAGGTGCCTGTCCATCAGCCACATGCTGCACAGCATGAACAAGGGCTAAATGAAAAAAAGTGTTTAGCCATTGGGATCCTAAACCTATGAAACAACTATATATGTTTGATGACAGGAGAGTAAAATCGCAAAGTTCAGCACTTAAAACCACCAATAGATGAAAGCTGCATTACTCATAGTACAGGGTGTATGTTGCCCAAAAGGGGAACCTACGGACTTTTGCCTTCATCATTAAGTTGACTACACAAGTAAACAAGAAGTCATTAATCATGACTTTTCAGAACTTCAGATCAATTTAGTACCACATTCCAGGGTAAGGCAGCTGAATGAACTAAAAGAATCTTCTAAGAAGCGCAAATTACTGTGAGAAAACAGAAGAAAGCAGTTCATAATACAACCATGGTTGCAAGAAGTCCCCCCCCCCCAACCCCTCTCAAATCGAAACCTAGGGAACTGGAATTTCGTTGAAGGGTAATTCTGGTGGCATGGGGACTTCCTATATCACGTGCCTAGGCTAAGATAATCACATGATTCAGAGAGGAATCTTCTTGAACAAGAGTTGGGGAAGGTTGCTGAAAGGTCTTAGTGCCATAAATCCTCAAAAGGCACTTCTTCTTCTTTTGCATCTGAGGAATCCTTTTTATTGATAGTTTGAAGTCCAAAAATTAAGAATGGGAATGGATGATGAAAAGCACAAGAAAAACAATTGTCATACAAGTCACGCATAACACACAACTCCACATTCATCATCTTTTGTGCAAAATTTACCTTATATCCAGCCAGTTGCGAGTCTAATATTACCTGCAGTTAAGGTAAAGGAATTGACAATTTTCAATCTATTGAAGAACACACCCTTGGTTTTGCTGGCAAATACAATGTTTTACATGGATAGATGACATTGATATGCATGACTTTTTATTAAAGTTAATCCGAATTCGTATCGTGTCCGTGTAGGACACTTCATCGCCTCATGCCAGATGTGGCATGGCAGGTATATGTTCAGGTTGTATCAGACGTGGTATCAATCTGTAGCAACCGACTCTGATTCGGTTTTCTCTTCGTGTGGGACTTTCTCACGCTATAAATATGTACCCCAGTAACCCATAGGAAGAGCAAGCGCTCCATTGTAAACTCTTCTCATTATAGTGATTTGCCTTCGAACGCCTGTGGTTTTTTCCCGCAAGGGTTTTCCACGAAAAAATTTCGTCTCTTGTCTCTATTTTCTGTGAGTTATTTGCAACAAGTGGTATCAGAGCATAGGAGATTAGAGCACAGGAGATTAAGGCGACAAGATCTGATCGAAAAGAAAAAAAATCGTCTCGACGTTTTTTCCGCGAGATGCATCGCGTCTTCTTTGAGTTGGCGTCGCGTAACGTCCCCGAGCGCCGTCGCCCGTCAATCCAAGACGTAGCAGTGCGCCTCGCGCGTTCGCCTCATCCTCCACACGTGACTCAAGAAGAGGCAACAAGAGAGAGAGCGCCAGGTCTTGCGTAAGCCATCTTCCGGAGAAGTTACCATCCGGTCATATGTCTTTGTTAAGTATATCAAGGCCCATATACTATAGGCCCATGTGGCCCATGTGGTTATCTATATATTGGCATCTCCACTATTGGAGTTCCTGTCTTCTCAAATCCCTAATGTAAGTCACATGGTTTTAGAGCTAAGGATTAGGCTTAGGTTAGGATTAACCTAATCCTCCACCCACGATCCAAATCTTCCAGTCGTCATGTGCATCGCGCGTCACGCGTGATCTTCTTCACGTGCATCGCGTCACGCGTGATCTTCACGCGCATTGCGCGTTCCGCCCGTCGCGGCTTCCCTCGGCCGCCGTCCGCCCGTCGCAGTCGCTCGCCGTTCGCCCGTCATGGTCACTGCAGGCGTCTTCATCCTCGTCGACTCCGCCGCCCGGTGCCTCGTCAGATCCGTCCGGATCTCCACCACTCGGGGACGGAGCTCTAACCTCGCGGTCGAAGGACCACCGCCTCCACCGCTCAGGGTCGCCGCTTCCCCGAGGTCGCCGCTTGGAGGCCTTGTCCGCCCGGGGCTCCCGCACCGCTGCCTGGGGTCCTCGTCCGTCCGGGGCTCCCGCACGGCCGCCCGGGGTTGTCGTACGCCCGGGACCGCCGCTTGGAATCGACCTCGCCTCTCTGCCTCGTCACATCCGCCAGGGGCTGCTCCGATCCGCCGACGAAGACCTCTATTGGGTGCTGCTCTGCCTTGCTGTCTCGGATCACCGCCCGTGGATTCTTCGTTTGCTGACCTCTGCCCTTGATATCTCTGCACAGTCAACACTTCCACTGTGGTAATTGCTATCTGTCCTCTGTTCTGCTGTTTTGCCTGCTGTTGGTCAAGCCCTAGCACTTCTCAACATGTCTCAGATAAATGCAATAGTTATCAATCTCACCCTAGATGGTCAGAATTATCCAGAGTGGACTTTCTGTGTAGAGACTGCATTGAGGGGCTATGGTTTACTTTTTCACTTAACTGAAACTCCACCTGTGCTTAAGGATGATGGTAGTAATGCTGCTGCAGTAAAAGAATGGCATATTAATGATGGGAAAGTAATGGTTGCCATGATGAATAGTACTAAACAATCCATGATTATGAGTCTTTCTAAGTTCAAAATAGCCAAGGGCATATGGGACAACTTGAAGAAGCGCTATGTTCAGGATAGTGGTGCTCTTTTGCATACTCTTATGCAGCAAACTCATGAAATTGAGCAGAATGATATGTCTATTGATGAGTACTACTCTACTTTTGATCGTCTGATGGGATCATTGACTTCCATGATACCTGAGTGTACAGCTGTTTCCTGTCCAGCACATAAGTTTATTGAAAAGTTTTTTTACTTACAGATTTGTCATGGGAGTCCGGGTTAAGTATGATTCCATTCGTACACGATTGCTTCACAATTCTTCTGCTCTCACCATGGCACAGGCATTATCTGATTTACTTGCAGAAGAAACACGTCTCAAGTCTGTCTTCTTCTGCATCTGTTCCTCATAGTGTGTTGGCAGCTTCTCAAAGGATCAGTGCACCAAAAAGTTCCTCTTCAGAGCTCTGTAAGCATTGTGGCAAGTCTGGTCATCTTCTAGAGAATTGTTTTTCTCATTATCCAGAGAAGTTGGCTGACTATCGTGCACGTCGTGCTGCTCATGTTGCTCGTGGTCGTGGTACTGGTTACACTCCTAGAGGTTCAGTGTCTGTTCTTGCTGCTTCG
This sequence comes from Dendrocalamus sinicus, assembly GCA_036346575.1. Taxonomy (NCBI): domain Eukaryota; kingdom Viridiplantae; phylum Streptophyta; class Magnoliopsida; order Poales; family Poaceae; genus Dendrocalamus; species Dendrocalamus sinicus. The sequence continues at coordinate 23,889,985 of CM070647.1, forward strand.
CCTGTTAATGCTCCTTCATCGTCTTGGGTGCTTAATTCCGGAGCTTCTTTTCATGTGACATCTGATCAGTCCCAGTTGGTTGCATGTAAGCCGGTCACTGATGGAGCTTCTGTTCAGACAGCTTATGGTACATCTTGTCATATCACTCACCAGGGTTCACTTTGCAATTCTTATTTTTCTGTACCCGATGTTTCTTTTGTACCTCAGTTGTCCATGAATCTTCTTTCGGTTGGTCAAGTTACCGGCCAAAATTTCTTTGTTGGATTTGATGACTCATCTTGTTTTATTCAGGACCATCGAAGCGGGAAAATGATTGGGACTGGCCATCGCCGTAAAGGTGCTCCTAGCCTCTACATCCTCGACACCTTGCGTCTTCCTTCCATTGAGTCTCCAGCTCGTGTGTCATCCGCTACATCGTTTTCCGTCCCTACCTTCGCCCAGTGGCATCATCGTCTTGGTCATCTTTGTGGGTCCCGGTTGTCCACAATAATAAATAAAGGTTGTTTAGATCATACACCTATTGAGTCTAGTTTTCATTGTAAGGGTTGCAAGCTTGGAAAACAAATACAACTACCATGTTCACCTAGTGTTTCTCATTCTGCTAGATCTTTTGATCTTGTTCATTCAGATGTATGGGGTCCTGCACCTTTTAATACAAAGGGTGGCCACAAGTATTATATCACTTTTATTGATGATCATTCTCGATATACATGGATTTATTTTATGAAACATCGCTCTCAGTTGTGTTTCATTTACCAGTTTTTTGTTCGCATGGTTCACACACAGTTTTCTACTCCCATTAGAGTTTTTCGCTCTGACTCTAGTGGTGAGTATTTGTCTGATGCTTTTTGCCAGTTTTTGTCCTCTGAAGGCACTCTTGCTCAGCTCTCGTCCTGGCGCTCATGCTCAGAATGGTGTTGCTGAATGCAAACATCGCCATCTTATAGAGACTGCTCGAACACTTTTGATTTCATCTTTTGTTCCTTCTCATTTTTGGGGTGAAGCTGTTTCTACTGCTGTCTATCTCATCAATAGACAACCCTCATCCAAACTGTCTGGAAAATGTCCTGTGAAGTTCTTTTTGGTACTTCTCCCAGCTATGATCATCTCCGAGTTTTTGGATGTACTTGCTATGTTTTGCTTGCACCTCGTGAGCGAACTAAGTTGACTGCACAATCTGTTGAGTGTGTTTTTCTGGGGTATAGTCCTGAGCATAAAGGTTATCGGTGTTATGATCTTTCTTCTCGTCGCATACGTATCTCTCGTGATGTGACCTTTTGTAACATCCTAAATTTTGAATGTTTGAAAATTTGGGGGAATTTAAAATTTTTCTCTACGACTTACGGGCATTTGAAATTTTTGTCGAATCCTTATTTGGATTTTTCCTGAGATTTACCAAGTAATAACTAAAAATAAATCTTGGGCACAAACTGGCAATCATGAAAATAAATAAAATGGGTGAGTCCAAACCCTGAGAAAGTAATTCAAAATTTTAATTACAGGATACAAACATGGTTTATAAATTAGTTAAAGGGGATTAGCCGAATTAAAAATACTACAAAAATATATATACTAAATATATATAGGCAATTCACCGCAAAATAATGTCAAAATCAAAATCTGAGGGCAAGCTGAATAAAAATAGAAATGTAAAAAAATAAAATCCAAAAGCATTCAAATTGCAAAGCCTTTTTCCTCCCTTTCTTTTACTCTTTTCTCCCTATTACATGTGGGCCCCACTCCCTAATCCCCTCTCTGCCGACACTGCACACAGCTTCCCCCGCTTCTCTCTTTTCTCCTCCCTCCCCACGCTTCCTTCTTCCCTCATTTCCCCTTTTCTTTTCTTCTCCTTGCGCGGCAGGGCAAGCTCCACGTCTCCCTCTTTCCTTCTTTCCTTCTCTGCGCGTGCCCTGCTCCTCCTCGACCGCGGCCTGCGCTGGCCCTGTCTTGACTTGTCCCTCGCGCTCGCCGTCACCCTTGACGCTGCGCCGACTCGTCGCTTCGCTCTGCACCTCCGCGCATCGAGCCCTGCACGGGGCAAGGTCCGGCGGACCATCCCCACCACCGGGTCCTCTGCGCCTCCCGCTCCTCTACAGACTACAAGAAGCCGCCTCTCCATTTCTTCCGCGCGCCACTCTCTTCTTCCCCTTTCCTCTCTTTCGCGTGCGCAAGCGCGCCACCTCATACCGCCCGGCCGCGCCATGACGCCATCCCCATCCCGACCGCGCCATGGAGAGCCTCCACCCCTCAGCTACTCCCCGTTCAAGTGAATTGGAAAATGCCGCGACGAGCTCGCCGTATGGCCCTTCTTCCTCGAAACCGGCCAATCCCACCGCCGCCAGCGCCGCTCCCTCCTCGGTGCGATTCCCCTCGATTCCTCGGAGCAGGAGCATCTCTAAGCCGCCGCGAAGCTCCTCCATGCGCCGCCTCGCTCTCCCCGACGCTATAGTCTGCCGGCAACGTGAGCTCCTCCGTGCCGCCCATGGCCTCCGCCGCCAGCCCGCCACGACCTCCTCCCCGCTCGGCAAATCCCACGGTGAGCACCCCCGTGACCCACTCCTGCTCATGCCCCTCTCCAATCTCTCTCTCTCCCACCACGGTGGCGCCGCCACATTCCACCCCTACTCCGGCCGCCGCGAGCTCGTGCTGGCCGCCCACGGCGCCTTCCCGGCCGGAGACGCAACCCCCCAGGCTTCCTCACTTCGGGGACAACCCATTTTGCCCGCTCTCTGCCCCTCCAGCCGCCGGACGCGCCGGCGAGCCCTCCTGCCCCGACCGCCGTGCGCCTCCTCTGTTTCGTCCGGCTAGCCCTTCTATTAAGTTCCCAGCCCCGCTTGCTTCTTCAAATTTTATTCCCTCCATTACATCGCGAAACACTGAGGGCGCAGATGGCTAGCCGCGGCATGCTGAACACTCCACGTAGCAGGTCGCGGGTTTGACTCCCAGCCTGCGCATTTTCTTGTGCATTTCTATTTCTATTTTATTAATCTGTTTCAACTAAGGAAAATTTAGAAAAAATAGGAATTAATCCATAAAAGCTAATAAATTTTATTAGAATGTAAATAACATTATTTAGGACTTAATATTAAGTTAATAATCATGTAAGAATAGTTAATGTGCCTTTATTGTATATTCTAAATATGAAATTTAAGATGGTTCTTTTTGTATAAATGTCTAAATATCACAAGAACCTTAATTAAACGAAAATAATTAGGGGAATGTGGAGGATCTGTATACAGCCCATTAGTAAAGATATTAGTAAATATTTTGCATTCACCCAGAACCCTATTAGAAGTATGGACATCATCATTGCTATACCAACGATCATAAAATCTTAAATGACCGCCTTCAATTAGTAACGATGATGAAATGTAATCCTATATAACATGCTTCATCGGCCATAAAAAAGTTAAGATTAACGTATGACAAATGCTAAGGGATAAAATATCAATACCAGAAACATTCCACAGCACCTCCAGATCAAAATGTCATATTAATATACAATTACAAAATATAACAGCCCTAGGCCATCATACATTAAAATGATCTGGCCAATATATGTAAACACTCAGACGTAAATGTTTAACTAACAACACGATTAATTAAGGTCACACAAAATGCTACATATCAAATTACTAGTAATATGAGTTAATCCGATAAGATAAAATTTGTATGCATCGCATATATAGTATAAGCCCGCTCGACAAAATAATACCCAGCTAGATTTGTACACACAGAGCTAACCCAACTCATGAAACTTCCTTAATAAATATAAAAATAATAGAAATAGATTATTAATGAAAAGATCAAGTTATCGTATGCTATTATCGACCTTACCTCAATTAACCCGAACCACCCATTAACTCATAATAAGACTAAATGGAGTTTATTCGGAATTAATTGGATCTTTTGAGTTACTTGCTTTTATTTGGATTCAGTTGTTTGTCGCGTAATTAGAAGTGGGGTCCGGAAGATCTATGGGAACCAAGTAGGATCCAGACTCAGATAAAGACGAAGACCAGGAATTCAAGCCCATCACATAAGAAGGCTTTGAGTGGGGCTCAAGACCGCGGTCAGGCGAGTCAATACTTTGATCATGATGAAGCTACATTTTCTGCAAATTATTTTGGTTTAAATTATCAAATTGCATGCTGTTATTTTATATGCAAATACATGTTTAATTTAAGATTTTAGTTATATGCCCATTGTTTGCTTGATTAATATTACACCTCCTTTGGAATACTTGAATATGTGAACCTTGTCGCCCTAGCAAAATTATAATGGTAACATTTGAAAATAAGTCCCTAATTATATGCCATGCTATCTATCGCATAAATACTGAAGTCTTGAAATGCCCCAAACATCATTGTCATTTTAAATCATGAGAAATGGTTTGGGCGATCATGGTGGGAATGACGGTATGTTTTGACATGATTATTTTATGCTCCCAAAAATCCTAACTTGCTTAAATATCCGAGCGGATGGTTTGGGGTGGTATGTGGTGCGGTGAGAGCACAAATTATGGAGTGTGGTAGAACCGCTCGATACCACTAAGGATGAATCTTGTCATGACCTCTGTGTAAAAGCAGTACAACCACAAGTCTGAAATACAACTTGGCTAAGTAAATTTATCGAAACCCGGACTCATCTCACCGGTAGTGGACGGCGTGGATATGCAAGGGCAAGGGAGGCCTAAAGGGACACCGAGTGGAGGTGGCGTTTCCCGGTCGTAGTAGCGCGAGAGGAGTGGAGCCGTGCGCTAGTAGCCGTGGGAACATCCGGTGCAACGTATGGGACCCACCGAAGTGGGAATGGCCCATAGGGTGAGATGACAAAGGGACTAGATACTTTGAAAAGTCACTGTGATGAGTCCGCTCAACCACATGTCTAAGGCATCATGTGGGGCAACGAGTTGATTGTCTCTTGTGGTGAAAGTGTACAAACTCTGCGAGTCAAAACTATTCGAATAGCGTGCCCACGGTCAAGGGCGGACATGGGAACTTAACTAGATATAGTTCTATTTCAAAATGTTTTTGTGGGTGGGATGGAAAAGTGGAGGCGTAAAGCCACGATTTGAGTTGTCCTAGGTGTCGTCCAGTGGTAAGTTAAGCGGCTATAATATTGAAAGATGTGATATGGTGTGATGCCATATGTATGGGAAAATTATGGTGATATTAGGCATATGGTGTGATGCCATATGTATGGAAAATCATGTTAGTATTCCTTGAACATTATGATTTGTTCCAAAGTGCTAGGTCTCGGAAATTTTATGTATTGTATTTCAATTAGTGGCATTTCTATTCTTACAAAATAAAATATGGGTAGAATAAATAGGGTCGTGAGTAAAGGAGATGGATGATTGTAGTATACACATAAAAGTATTGGTGGATTCATGTCAATCAAAAATAGGAAACGATAGTGTGGATTTTGGGAGAAATCAATTGGTGGAGCCCAAATGGATATATAGTCTAGATAGATGATTTAAATGAATTTTGGAGAATTAGGGAGTATAAAGGTAATTGTTGGATTGCAACACTGATAATTAATATAAATTCTTGGAAGATGTTGTGATGATGGGATTAATAAGATTTGATCAAATACTAGATGGATGAATTGGATTTTTGGGAATATTGGAGGAATGATAGCAATTATTGGATTATAATCTTGATCTTTGGTATTCATGGTGGATGTATACTAGTGAATTAGTTAGAGATAGATAGTAGAAAATAAGACTGATTATTGGGAGAACAAATCATGAATTTGGATCAATAACAAAAGGAGGGAATTATTGGAAAGTCCCGATATGAATGATTTCGGTGGATATAAAAGCAATCATGTTAGATAGTCATTAGAATTTAGAAATAAAGAGTTGATGATTAGCCACAACAAGATTGGATTGTTAGAACTTTGGAATACAAAAGATATTGGTGGATCTAAATAAAGGATGACCCTCATTTGCTTGGAGTCTTAGGCGACAATGAGTGCATGATCGATGGATTAGAAAAATGATGTCACTAGTCGTTTGGAGCTTTAGACATCAATTGATTGGTGGTGGATAATTGATGAAATCTGTTGTTTGGAGTTTTAGGCAACCTTGATATAGAAAGAGTATGTTCGGTGGATTAATTAAATGATGTCACTCGATGTTTGAAGTCTTAGACAATAATAAATATAGGAAGTGTAATCTCGGTGGATTAAGTTAATTATGGCCATTGCCGTGTGGAGTTTAGGTAACATTAATAACACTACGATTGAATAAAAATAGTGTCACTAAAAGCGACTTTTGGTAAATAAAATAACTCGAGCATCTCCTTTGTTAAGCCATGCATATTATTTATTTGCATTCTGTGTATTGGCTCGCGGAGCACGGGGTCGGAGTGCTCACGCTCGCTTTTGCGACAAAATACAGAATCAGGAATCAAGTCACCTCGCCTCAGCAACAAGATTGGACAAGCTGACGGAGAAGATGAAGATATCAAGGGCTAGGTCGCGAACCTCGGTTGGTCTTTGTGGGCATGTCTGAAGGTCCCACTTTGTGTGCCGTTTTCATTCTTTGCAATTTATGATTTCGGCCTACTGGCCGCCCATGTGTAAGTCTTCTATTATATTTACGCTTCCGCATGATATGTACTTTGATATTGAGCGTCAGTCTGTGAGCACTATCTACTGATCCAGGGAATAGTGCGGTGGAATCACAGAGGGTGCCGGATATTAATATCTGGGGCCTTACACCTTTGCTGAGGACCGTCCTTTCTTTTATAACCCCTCTACTCAGCCCTCATATTCTCCCACAGAACCCACATCGTTCCTGTGTCTTCCTCCTATTTCACCCAATATTGATGTCACTACACCTTCATATATTACGCCTATTCCTGCTCCTCCTGTTTCCATCACTCCACCTTCACAGGAGACTACACCTCCTCCTGCACCACCCCCTTTTCATTCTAAACCACCTATCACACGTGTTTTCCATCGTCGCCCTACAAACCCCAGTGCCTCCACCTGATCTACCACCACGGCGATCCCGATCGGCCGTGTTGATGCTTCTAATAATATTGATGAGTCATACTATTTCTGATGAGTTACAGGTTGGTCCAAGATATAATCTACAAGATCGTACTGCTATTGGTCCGGCTGACAAGTATGGTTTTCCACGTGTGAATGCTGTTGTTGATGAGCCCTCCACTTACCAGGAAGCCTCTAATATTCCGGAATGGCAGCTTGCTATGTCTTAGGAGCTTGCTACCCTTGATCGTACAGGAACTTGGGATCTTGTTCCATTACCGTCATATGCAGTGCCTATTACATCTAAATGGGTATTCAAAATTAAGACCAAGTCTGATGGTTCTATCGAGAGATATAAAGCCCGTCTTGTTGCTAGAGGCTTTCAGCAAACTCAGGGTCGAGATTATGATGAAACTTTTGCACCAGTTGCTCATATGACTACTATTCGTACTCTAATTGCAGTAGCTGCTACTTCTTGGACCATCTCTCAAATGGATGTTAAGAATGCTTTTCTTCGTAGTGATTTGCATGAAGAAGTTTATATGCAACCACCTCCAGGTGTTGATGCTCCTCCTGGTCATGTTTGTCGCCTTCGTCGTGCTCTATATGGTCTTAAACAGGCTCCTCGTGCTTGGTTTGAGCGCTTCGTTTCGGTGATACGGGCTGCTGGGTTTTCACCTAGTGATCATGATCCTGCTCTATTTATTCATCTCTCTCCACGTGGACGTACTTTGCTTCTTCTATATGTTGATGATATGTTGATTACGGGAGATGATGTGGAACACATTTCTCATGTGAAGAAGCAACTTGGTGAGCAATTTCAAATGTTTGATTTGGGTCCTCTCAGTTATTTCTTAGGAATTGAGGTGTTGCATTCTGCAAAGGGCTACTATCTCTCAGTCTAAATACATACAAGACCTTATTGCTCGTTCTGGCATTACAGATAGTCGAACGGCTGCGACATCTATAGATCTTCATTTACAACTTCGTCCTACCGATGGTACACCTCTTGAGGATCCCTCTCGATATCGGCATATTGTGGGCAGCCTTGTTTATCTCACTGTTACTAAACCTGATATTGCTCATGCGGTTCATATTCTGAGTCAGTTTGTGAGTGCTACTTCCATTGATTTTGGACATTTGCTTCGTGTACTACGGTACTTAAGGGGGACATCTTCTCAGTGTTTGTTTTATGCTCGTGAAAGTCCGCTTCAGCTTCATGCTTACTCGGACTCCAACTGGGCGAGTGATCCAACAGATCGTCGTTCTATCACAGGTTATTGCATTCTTCTTGATTCTTCTCCTCTTGCATGGAAGTCTAAGAAGCAGGCAGCTGTATCTCGTTCTAGTACAGAGGCAGAACTTCGAGCACTTGCCACTACCACTTCAGAGATTGTATGGCTTCGATGGTTGTTAGCAGATTTTAGTATTTCTTGTGATGCTCGTACACCTCTTCTACGTGATAATACTAGAGCTATACAAATTGCCAATGATCCTGTGAAGCATGAACTTACAAAGCATATTGGCATTGATGCTTTCTTTACTCGGTCTCATTGTTAGCAGAAAACAATTGCTCTTCAATATGTGCCCTCAGAACTGCAAGTGGCAGATTTTTTCACTAAAGCACAAACTCGAGAGCAACATCGGCTTCACTTGCTCAAACTCAATGCTTCAAAACCTCCGTTTCCACCTTGAGTTTGAAGGGGGGTGTTAAGTATATCAAGGCCCATATACTATAGGCCCATGTGGTTATCTATATATTGGCATCTCCACTATTGGAGTTCCTGTCTTCTCAAATCCCTAATGTAAGTCACAGTCTTCAAGCAGCACGTGTTGTTTCCTCGGTTTCAAGCTACGTCAGACCAGTAGAGAAGGAAAAAAACAAGCGACAGCAACAACAAAGCAATCCGAAGAAAAAAAGGAGACGCGGGCAAAGCACTAAAAGTGCACGGAATCCAAGGTCAAGGAATAAAAAGTGCAATCAACAGCAGGCTATCGGCGAGTTTTTTTTATTTCTTTTCCAATGGAAATTGCTAAGTGCACATAAAATCGTATCAGGAGTTTTGCTTTGTGAGATTTTTACTAGGTATACCCAATTTGTACCAGCAAAATTTGGTTTCTTCCACATGGGGACTCTAAAGTACGATCTTCCGCTATTGGATCGCGACATGAGGTTTTCTCTATGGCAAGTCAAGATGCGGGCTTTTTATCATAGTTTAATTTGGATGATGCACTTCTGGGGATCGACAAGATGCCAGCCACATTGTCCGCAGATGAGAAGCAACGTAAAGATCGTAAGGTCTTATCTCAAATTCATCTTCATCTATCAAATAATATTTTACAGAAGGTTATGAAGGAGACATCCGACGCCGCATTATAGCTGAAGCTGGAGCAGATTTGCATGACCAATGATCTGACCAGCAAAATGCATCTGAAGCAAAAACATTATTCCTACAAGATGGCGGAGGGTGCCTCAGTGTTGAACCACCTCACAGCTTTCAAGGAAATTGTTGCAGACCTCGAAACTATAGAGGTAAAATATGATGATGAAGATTTGGGTCTTATTTTGCTATGCTCTCTGCCCAATTCATACTCTACTTCTAGAGATACTATTCTATATAGTGGTGATACGTTTACTCTCAATGAAGTTTATGAAACTTTGTATGCTAAAGAAAAGATGAAACTTATGGTTTCCGGTGAAAGTTCAAGTACGCATGCAGAAGGTTTGTCTATCCGCGGTAGGCAATACGAGAAGGGATCAAATGGCAATTCAAAAGGCAGAAGCAAAAGCAGGTACAGAAGCAGATCTAAATCCAGGAAGAGGAAATTATGCAGATATTGCAAGAAGGATGGTCATGATATATCCAAGTGCTGGAAGTTACATAACAAGAAAAAGAGGAATAACAATTTCAAGAATGATCAACAAGAGGATGACCCTAGAGCCACTGTTATCACCAAAGAAGCTTCTGATGAAGATGTTCTCATTGTCTTTGCCGGTAATTGCAAAACGAATGATGAATGGATTCTTGATTCAGCATATACTTTCCACATGAGCCCGAACTGCAAGTGGTTCGTTATCTATGAAGCTACACCAAGTGGATCCGTATTCATTGGTTATAATACACCATGCAAGGTTGCAGGCATTAATTCTATCCAGATCAAGATGTTTGATGGCACCATCAGAATTTTGTCGGATGTTCGTCATATTCCGAATTTGAAGAGAAATATTATCTCATTGAGTACTCTTGATGCTAAAAGGTACAAATATTCGGGTGAAGGTGGAGTTTTGGAAGTCATCAAAGGTTCTTTTGTTGTGATGAACGGTGATATGAATGCTGCCAACTTATATCATCTGCGAGGCACTACAATTTCAGGTAATGCTACTATTTCAACATGCATAAGGCCAAACCTGTGAGTACTCCCTTGGCTACACATTTCAGACTTTCTTCAGTGTCATGTCCACAATCAAATGATGAAATTGAATACATGTCTAAAGTTCCATATGCGAGTGCAGTTGGTTCGCTTATGTATGTTATGGTATGTTCTCGCCCCGATTTATCTCAATCGTTAAGTGTGGTTAGTAGATACATAGCTAATCCTAAAAAGGAGCATTGGAAAGCAATTCAATGAATTTTCAGATATTTGCGGGGCACATCTAATGCTTGTTTACAATTTGGGAAGACTAAAGATGGACTCGTTGGTTATGTGGATTCTGATTTTGCTGGAGATTTTGATAAAAGAAGATCTCTCACTGGTTATGTGTTCACTATTGAAATGTGCCGTTAGCTAGAAAGCAAGTTTGTAAGCTACCGTTGCCTTGTCTACTACAGAAGCTGAGTGTACAGCTATTTCTGAAGCTTGCAAAGAAGCCATTTGGCTAAGAGGTTTATTTACTGAGTTTTATGGAAGTACATCTTACACGACAATATTTTGTGATAGTCAGAGTGCTATTTGCCTTATAAAAGATCAAATGTTCCATGAGAGAACAAAGCACATTGATATCAAATATCACTACATTTGAGGTGTCATTACTCAAGGAGATATTAAAGTCAGTAAGATAAATACTTATGATAACCCAGCTGATATGTTGACAAAGCTAGTTCCTGCATCTAAGTGTGAGCTATGCTCAAACTTAGTTGGTATTACTCACTAGTTCTTTGGATTTTCGGCGCTCAAGGTATACATGATAATTTTATTGGATGAGTCTATCATATTCTTCGACTACTGGAGGGAATTCGGCTCAAGGTGGAGATTGTTAAAGTTGATCCAAATTCATATTGTGTCTGTGCATGACACTTCATCGCCTCATGCCAGACGTGGCATGGCAAGTATATGCACAGGTTGTATCAGACGTGGTGTCAATCTATAACAACCGACTCTGATTCGGTTTCCTCTTCGTGTTGGACTCTTCCCTCACGCTATAAATATATATCCCAGTAGCCCATAGGAAGAGCAAGCGCTCCATTGTAAACTATCCTAATTATAGTGATTTGCTTTCGAGCGCCCGTGGTTTTTTCCCGCAAGGGTTTTCCACGTAAAAAATTTCGCGTCTCTTGTCTCTATTTTTCTATGCATTATTTGCAACACTTTTGGATGATGGACAGTTTATTTGAGTTGTGCTACAAAAAGCTACGAGCATGCTTATAATATAACAAAACAACTTTAAAACCTCACATGTCATCTCCAAGCATGCCACCATGGTTGTTTCTATACAGGTTGTATAAGAATCTCACACCATCCCTCTGATGCGCAAGTAGCCTGCAATTTATTGATGGGGGTACCTACAAACAGACAAAAGAAAAGTACGCCAAAGTGAATATCATGATAAATAACTAATATTCAACCAGAAAATAAAGTAAATACATTCTGTCCAAGGGGGTTACAGAGAAATAATGGATGAACAATTACATTCTATTTTATGATATTTAAGCAGATACTAATGCAACAATGGGCACAGATACAAAAAAAACATATATCACATATAAAATTGAAGAGAGAGAATTTCCATGTAGGTCTGGTGAGCATTAATCATGTAAGGACCAGTTTCATACGTTTGGGTCAGAACATGGGTGTGCACATGAGCAGAACACTAGGGTTTCACAAACTTGCAGCTGATGTTGAAGCTATGCGTTTATCTGGTTTGAATCTATCAAGTTTTATCTTAAAGCTCAACCTTTCTAATGCTGAAAGGTACTGGGGCTAAACATATAGGGAGAATATTTAGGTTCCATTTTGCATCTTGAATTCCTATGAGGGATTATTGAGCTTTCTATGACTATGATTGAAGCTTAAATTCATATTCTTCCAGATAGAGCAAGGTTCACAGCGTGCACTGACACATGCATGTACAAGTACACAAGCATACGCATATGAAAACACAAAGTACATATTGCAATCACATGAAGATGCATTAATGTGACCTGAAATACCATAAGAAACTACTACTCGTGAGTGAACAACTAGACGGTAGCAATTCTAACCAGTAGGCGGCTATCCCTTTAGTCTTATTATTAAATTTCATTCTTCGGATCTTCCTTTCTTTATTGAGGTAACTGTAAACCCATTACGAACCTTAGTTCACACTTCACAGGTAGAATCAGGGATAGGGGATAGATCTCTAGAGAGGGGGGGCAAGAAGACTTTTCGGGGGGTTAACTTCATCATTGCGTAATGGTGACAATTCCAGTATGCCTCCTTGTATAGAGGGCTCTCCTAACAACTATATATATGAATATGATCAATGTAATAGATAGGATACCTAGCAACCAAATAGATATATAAGGGAATAACTGAAAGGAAATTATCTCCTAACAACTGAAGCCCCAAAAATATTTGATGTTGCACCAACTGTTGTTGCTGGCATTCCAGTTCTTCCCGGTTGGGCCCATGCCCATAAATTACAGCTCACCCAAACAGACGGCTCGGCCATAAGCTGTGGGCAGAGGCCGTAGCTGCAATCCTAGGTGGTTTGATGACGCCTTCAAAGCGTGGTTGCAAAACAGAACTGTAGGAAGTTCTTACATCACGAGTGCTTACATGGGCACCCAGCCTACCTCAAAGCAGTTGTATCAGAATAATCAGGCTCCGTTTCCCTATGCTATTCACGTGTGTGCATCACGCTGTGTGCCAAGACGGTTGTGCAAAACATTGACCATATCTAGTAGGATTTGTTGCTAAGGGCAAGAAGATAATAGCATCGAAAAGACTTTTTTTTATGTACCATCGAAAACTCTGATAGGGCAAGTACTTCCGTTCACTACTTTCTCTTTACTAACTAAGATAAACCGTAGGGAACTCCCTTATTGCTGGGAACTCCCTATTGCTACCTTGTTAAAAAGCCCAAAGCCGGTTGCCAAGAAACTGAGGACTGGAGAGCATCGAATAGTACCTAGCCGCCAAGCAACTGAGGACTGGAGAGCATCGAATAGTACCTGGACGATGGGGCGCTCTCCGGGAGGCGAGAGCACAAGCGGCTCGTAGGGCCCGCGGGACTCGAGCGCGGCTGCTGGTGGCGGAGGCGGGCAGCGGCGGAGGCGGGGACCCTCGTCCTCCTGCGACGGCGGCGGCGAGGACGACGGTTTTACCGCCGCGTCCTCCGCCGTCAACTGGCTCGGGGGTTTGGGAGGAGACGGTGGCGGGGCAGGGAAGGAGGAGGAGGAGGATGCCTCGAGGCGGAGGAGCTGCTGCGAGAGGGAAGTCTTGGGGGGCCTCCGCGGAGGGAGAGGAGGAAGAGGAGGTGATCCGGGTTGGGATTGGAAGAAAGCGGAGGAGGAGGAGCAGGGGAGCAGGGTTTCCTTGAGACGGTGGAGGGACATGGCGGTGAGGTGGTGGTGGTTTCGGGTGGGTTCCTGCGGTGGAAAGCGACTGGAGGCGGAGAGGGCAATTTGGGGGGCGGGCGAACATGGGGAACAAAACAAACTGCTCTCATCTGATTGCCGGGAGAACTGTCTGGTTCCTACGGGATAAGGTCCCGCTCGTTTCAGTTTGAGTTTTTGACTTCTAATTTACTTTTTATAAATTTCGTTTTTTCTGATTTTTTCGCTTTTTTGCAGGTTCTTTTTTTGTATTTATTTGCGTTGTCCGAGATGAGTTAACATATTTTTTTTTAAATTTTTTAAAATTTAATTACGCCAAATAAGCCACTTTAGCTACAGTAAAATTTCAGCCAGCTACAGTGCATTTTCAGTCATAAACCATAGCTTTTCAACCCAACCGAGCAGGACCTTAAGCCTTCCAGAACTTCTACAAATTGCTTCAACAAAATTCCCCCTACTTTCCTTCTCAGAGGATAAAGTCAGACGTACACATATAATTCATACTTTATATAAATATATCACATACACGTCCTCTAATACACATATAGAAATTTTTGCAAAGGCACTAGACCTTACAAAATGCGAACACGTGCTTTCGACCTTACAGAACACGAACATGTGCTTTCTCATTAAACACATGTATGTATACCTATCATAAAGATGAGCACCAAGCTAAAGGCTCGAGCACGGACGAGCTAGCGAGCATCACATGCTCGAGGCCAACCGAGCAACACTAGGTTCTCAAAATTCCTCCTACTTGATGTGCTAAAATGTAATGTACTAGACGTCGATTTGGTATTTTCAGAAGCATTTAGCGGATTCGTGGAAATTTCTTTTTCTTCCGTCGAATCGGGAAGGCGGATTTGGGCTGCGGATTTATCTAAAAAGAAAAAGGAAAGGATGGTGGGCTATCCAAAGAGGGAGGCTGGGCTTCCGACTTCCCACCATGAGGCCAAGTCGCCCCTAGGCCTAGCTGCCTCCCCCTTGGCTCAAGTCGCCCCCACCCCCTTTTTCCCTAACCCTAGGCCACCCTTCCCCCCTTGTGGCCGCGCCCCTCTTTTCCCCCCACAACCGCCATCTCTAGAATTACTGCTGTTGTGGTTACAAACCACACATAGAGATGGTAGTATGGTAGTGGAGAGTTAGGTGAGCAATGTTCTGGGCTTCCCCATGCCCTGGATCGCTTATATATATTCACATGGGAGCATTTTACAGTTATGTCCTTACACCCAAGTATCCCTCTCGGGGGCATTTAAGTCATTACACATGCCCCATTTTGCGCTTTACAACCTCCCAGGCCGACTGGGCTTAGGTGGGGGCTACCCCTACAACAGGAGGCTCTCATGGTGAAGAGCTTCACGGGCCGAAGCCATGCTGCCGAGTCCTTTGGCCCCCTCCGTCCCTGTGGCCTGTGACCTTCTAAGATGTTAGACAAAACTGGATCTTGCTGGCGGCGTCGTAATGGCATGGGCATGGGGCGGCAGCTGTGAAAGCATCTAGGCCCCTAAAAATAGTTTTGGTAATTAATGAAATTATGTGAATATGGGACTAACGTATCTTATAAGCATGCGAAGGGTTAGTCCACATATGTGCAACAAGATGCAAGACAAAGGATATATATGAAGACTCAAATTGGCTCAAGACAAAGGTTTACTTAGCATAGGATTCTCTTTTTGTTTTTACCGGTCTTTAGGTGAATAGTGGAAGACCGGATTATAGGGTAGATAATCGTACCATCAAGAGGGATCGTGGCTAGTAGCTTGAATACAAATTTTGTGCCATTTGGATCAACATTAGAAACTTGCATTCATCAAAAATTCGTTTTAAATCAAAATATGTGCTCTGTCTGGAAGGGCGGTAGTACCGCGATTTTGAACGTCGGAACTACCGGAAAGCGATAGTTCCGCACCCAGATGCGGTAGTACCGGCAAGCGGAAGATCCGTTTTTTCGAGCGGATCATTTTTTCCAGAGAGCAACCGTGGATGCACCTGAGCTCTTGCGGGAACGGAAGTACCGACCACTTGAACGCCGGAACTACCGCACCAAGCGGTAGTACCGCATTATGGAGCGGTACTTTCGGAGCCCGGAAGATCCGGAGGTTGAGCGGAATGTTATTTCAAGAGAGCACCTCCGGATAAAGTCTGGATTTTTCTGGAGCAGAAGTACCGGCGATTTTAACGCCGGAACTACCGCTGCGAGCGGTAGTTCCGCTACTCAGAGTAGTACTTTCGGAGTCCGGAAGATCCGGTTTCAGAGCGGACGTCTTTTTCCAGAGAGCGCCAAATTTTGGGACCTTTCGGTTTGGGCGAGCGGTAGTACCGCGCCGAATTTGCGGAACTACCGGAGAGCGGTAGTACCGCAAGTTACAACGGCGGTAGTACCGCGTCGTTAAATCCAATGGTCACTGCAGAGCTCTGACATAGCCGTTCCGGCGCGAGGATTTGGTAGCGGTAGTACCGGCCCCTAGGGGCGGTAGTACCACTAATCCTGAATTTTTCAGGAATTTGTGCCAAACGGCTAGTTTTGGTTGGTGGAGGCTATAAATACCCTCACAACTGCACAAGGGCAGAGGTTAGAGACTCATTGCATATTTTGATACGGGGTCACCCGATCTTCTCGACGTAGGATGGATACTCACGAGAGTCTTGATGAATCATAATGATCCTCCAATGCCAATGCAAGGGACGAACACTCTTTAATCCGCCAAAACACACTCGTGTTGATTTCGCCGACCACCAAGAGAAGATCTATCGTGCACCCAATTCCCAGCGGAAAGGCTGAACGATCTTGATTGAAGAAAACACTCTTCGGCAGTAATGCTAAACTCGAAAACTTTAGTAGATTGATTTTTTCAAACGTGGTCTGAGCAAAAACAAAGGGGATACAAGGGGGTTTTATAGTGCCTCCCCGAACTCACGCAAGGAAAGTCTTGGCCGAATCAATCCCTTATTCGATCAAGGTGTCCTATTCCAATTCCTAAAACTTAGTAATCTGTTTCCTTTATTTTTTGGGCTAAGCCCCTATCCTATTACAAGACCGAGATTGAGTTGGACTCGGTCACCATTTGGCACGCAGGCCACATCTTGTGCACGCCATGAGATATGTGATCACGTGGCCTTCCGTTAGTTAGATCCTTGCCCGTATGGACTCTTCTTGTCATGACTCGTGGCCACTTGGTCCTTCTCTACTTGATCTTCTGTTGCTTCAAAACTGAGAACACATAACATATTTGCATTGGGTAGTATGCTATTCTCATCTAACATAATAGGAGACTCTCTAAGAAACAAAAACACCTGTTGTTGAAGTAGCTTAGCTCTTGCTCTTGTCATAGGACCTTTTGGAGCCTCACCATTAGCTTTGTCATGCACACTTGGAGTGGATGAAGAATGTGTAATATCTATCCTCATCATCCTCCTCCTCTTGAAAAAGAGTCATCCTGGACTCTGTGCCATCTTGTCCGAAGAATGGTGATAAATCAGCAACATTAAAAGTAGTACTCACCCCATAATCGTCTCCTGGAAGCTCTATCTTGTATGTGTTGTCATTGATCTTAGCAAGTACTTAAAAGGACCATCACCACGGGGCATCAATTTTGATTTACGCTTCTCCGGAAAGCGTTCTTTGCGAAGATGCACCCATACTAAGTCACCTGGTTCAAATAGCATTTTCTTTCTAGTCTTGTTAGCTTTAGTAGCATAAGCACGTACCTTCTTTTCAATTACCTCTTTAGTCTTTTCATGGAGCTTTTTCACAAAATCAGCACGCTTAGAAGCCTCCATATTTGTACGTTCTTGGGCCCGACTCTCGCGACGGAGGAGACGATCCGAACTCTGTTGCGCGAAGGGAGGTTGTCAGACCGCCGCGAGGTGCGCCTGCCCGCTAGCAACAAGACAGAGCCACTCCCGGAGAAGTCGAAAGCGATCGTCTTCATCGCTTATTTTGAAGCCGGTCTTCAAATCCCAGCGGCTATGATCGTCGGCGATGTCTTGCGGACCTTCGGGGTGGAGCTGGTGCAGTTGACTCCGAACACAATAGCCCAGCTTGCCGTCTACAACTAGGCGCTGCGTACGGAGGCGTGCTGGCCTAGCGCCTCGCTGTTCGCGTTCCTCAATGACACACAGTGCCAGCCGAAGAAGCTGGAAGGGGGACGTTTTCCAACTTCGACAGCGTCAACTTCATCCTACGGTCGCAGTGCATGAAGATTTTCCTTGCCAACTCGACCCGGATGAAGTGGGAACCGAACTGGATGAAATGGTGGTTCTACCACCGCGTGGCGAGTGGCAGTGGCCTCGAATGCACGGGGCGGCCGGTGTCATTCAATACCTCGCCAAGCGCGCTGATTGACGATGAGGATAGGCGGAGAGCGCGGAGGCATGTGGGGATCACCGCTCGCTTCAACATGCACGACCTCGTCGAGTAGTTCATCATGTACGGTGTGACACCACTTGCCGATGATTGGCGCGTCCAGCCTCGCCCGTCCGTGTCCTTGCTACCGAGGCCTTCCAACCCTCGTAAGTCTTGGGGTGGAGCCTTCCTTTCCCCCGTTTTTTAAGTTGACTCCGCTTCATCTTGCTTGCAGGGTTTCTCTTGGGGGACGCGGAGTGTGCGGTGGCCGTGTTCTTTGGGCCGTATGCGGCCAAGGAGCACAGCTTGCGCGAAGCCGCGACCACGGAGGTGAAGCTAGGGCGGATAAACCGGGTGTGCGAAACTCTGGGCATTCGCGTGCCGGAGCGCGCCACTCCGGCCCCGAGCCGGCCTCGCCATCGTTTTGACGACGACAAGGGGAAGGGGTTGCCTTCTCGACGGAGGGCCTAGTCCCCCGAGGCCGTATCCAGCCCAGCGGTCGCCGTTCCCAGCAACTCTGTCGGAGCCGAGGATGCGACTGCCGCTACCTCCAACTTGGCGAAGTATGCCGACTCGGACCTTGAGGCCGGGGCAGAGGGGGTGGTTGTGGGCGAGGAGTCCCTGAGCGATACAAGGGGCCAAGAGGGCGGCGCAGATGACCAGGAGGGCGAAGCATCCTCACCTACGCCGGTTGCGGAGGCTGGGGAATCCTCGCCCCAGTCTCTAAAAGCAAAGCGACCACGGACGCGGTCACCCTCCCAGCCGGAGAGGGGGTTCGCCGTGGCAGTTGGGGTCGTAGAGGATTCTGGGTCCGATGAGGAGGCGATCCGGCCCGAGGGGTCACCCTCCCGGCCGCACGAGGCGTCCGCCGTGGAGGTCAGCGAGGTCAGGGGGAATGACTTCGACACAGAGGCCATCTTACCTGAGGAACCGGCCGCCCTAGGGGGGCTGATGTCACGGTTCCTTGTGAGGCCAAGGGGGATACCCCTACGGGCCCCGTCGGTTGATGCTGATGGTAAGTTCGATTCTTCCGTACTATCGTGCGGGGCTTCCCTACAGCTGTCTGACCATTGCCTTTTGTTATTAGCGGAGGCGCGGTCCCCTGGCCGTGGGCAACCCTTGGGAGATGGAGACATTCCGGGGGTGGCATCGACAGCTGGCGCCCTGGAAATTGTCTCCGCGGAGGTCGCGCTATCGATGTTGACAAACTTCATCCCTCTCTGGTCCTGGCAAGGGGCCGCGGAAAGTGTGGTCGTGGGCTTGGATCGCCAGGTGCTGCTGGCGTGCGAGCCGGAGCTCCTGGAGGGCACGCTAGAGGCCTCGGAGATGAGGGTGAGTGCTCGACTTTGACGATGCGGCCCTCAATTTAGGAATATTGCTGACAACTGTGCTATGCAGACGCTCGCCCTTACACGAGCCTTGCAAGCGGGATGCGCCCGCGAGCGGGGGGTGTTAGAAGACCAGCTTCGGGCTGCCGAGGAGGCCCTGGGCGTGGCCGAAGAGGCCCACTCCGTCAAAGACGATCGCATCCGACTCCTAGAGACGGAGGGCGCGAAGGCAATCGTGGACACTCAGGCGCTCGTGGCGGAGGCACAGCGCGCGGCCGCAGAGGAGCACGACGGCTTGCTCCAGCAAATCGCCGTGCTCGAGGAGGAGAAGGGATGCCTCGCCGTGTCTGTCGGGGAGAAGGACCGGGCTTTGGGCGATGCCTAAGTGGCGGCATGGGATGCCATGCTAGCTCTGGAAGGCACCCTTGAAGACCTCTCCGTTGATGTGCCGCCTCACGGCTTCGGTCATGAAGACTTGTCGCGGACACTCCGTCGAATTGGAAAAGCTTCCGGCCTGGCGCTCAGCGCCGCCAAGGCCTTCAGTGACCACTGCTCCTCCGTGACCTCGCACTTAGCCTTTGCGTTGCTTCGGCACCGAGGTTGCCAGCACATCAATGAGCTGGCCGACCCCCAGT
Organism: Dendrocalamus sinicus; assembly: GCA_036346575.1. Lineage (NCBI taxonomy): Eukaryota > Viridiplantae > Streptophyta > Magnoliopsida > Poales > Poaceae > Dendrocalamus > Dendrocalamus sinicus. The sequence goes on from CM070647.1 coordinate 23,910,113, forward strand.
TGGAGATGCTAGCCGGGGCTGGGGTGATGTCAGGTACCATGCGCACCATCCGAGGCACTATCCGGGCCTTGTAGGACCGGATCTGGGGCTACATCGGGGAGGCCACGGCGAAGGTAGCGCTACAATGGACCCTGCGCAGCGAGGGAAACTAGTGCCAATGGCTTGATGAAGTTCCCCGGCACAACGAAGATAATGCCGCTGCCCCGGGGCATGGCGCGGACCCACAGGTGTGATGTCGGGGTCTATAATGTAGGAGTGTGTTGTGGTGTATGTGCTCCTTTTTTTGTGAGCTGGAGCCCTACAGCTCCCCCCTTTTTTATGAATGAAGTGGAGATCGCCCCCGCGCTTTGATCACTTTACTGTTTTTTTTGCCCCAGGCAGCTGCTAGAGAAGGACCGGTTACTAGTCCCTGAGCTCGTGACCCGACAGTGCCTTCGGCATTAGGGGTGGGCCGAGGACTCACTTAACTTTTGGGTAGCTCGGTCATCAGCGGGCGAGACTTCGGCGCGGGAGTATATCAAGGCGGAGCCAGACGAGTAGTGACCTTAGGCATTCGAAGGCACTTGTACACGCTAGCTCTTTGCAAATGTAACGCCGAATCTCTGTAACCATTCTTTTATGAATGTAATGACGGCTTTGGTTGGAGCACATGTTGTCGCTAGTCATGATCGCACCTACCTTCGATCAACCCGTAGGATCTTGTACTCCCTAAATGCGTATGCGCCAAGTATATGCTCGAGCGCTCCGTCCCCTACCCTTCGAAGTGGTGGCAATGGAGCTAGCGCCTAGTCGAAGTAGACGCTCGGGCGCTCCGTCCCCTACCCTTCAAAGTGGTGGCAGCGGTGCTGGCGCCTAGTCGAAGTAGAAGCTCGGGCGCTCCATCCCCTACCCTTTGAAGTGGTGGCAGCGGAGTTGGCGCCTAGTCGAAGTAGACGCTCGGGCGCTCCGTCCCCTACCCTTCGAAGTGGTGGCAGCGGAGCTAGCGCCTGGTCGTAGACGCTCGGCGCTCCGTCCCTACCCTTCGAGTGGTGGCGGTGGGCGGCGCCTGGTCGGCGGAGCGCTCAAGCGCTCCGTCCTCGTCTAACTCTAAAGCGCGCATAAGCTGCCCTAATCTATGTTCCGTAGGGTGCGCGCGGAGGCGAACCTCCGTGCGTCCTATTTATACTCCGTAGAGTGCGTGCAGAGGCTTGCCTCCGCTACGTCTTTTTTATACTCCGCAGAGTGCGTGCGGAGGCGTGCCTCCGCTGCATCTTATTTATACTTCACAGAGTGCACACGGAGGCGTGCCTCCGCTGCGTCTTATTTATACTCCGTAGAGTGCACGCGGAGGCGTGCCTCCGCTGCGTCTTATTTATACTCCGTAGAGTGCACGTGTCTTTAACAAAAAATGAGACAAGTTTCGCAAATGAATGGACTTTATTAATGTCCCATTTGCGCGGGCGAGCAATTACAAAAGAAGGTACTAACCGCTGATCGCTCGAGGACCACAACGGCGCTGGCTGCTATTGCTGTGACGGCGAGGTAGAGCCTCTGGTGCTGGGGCAAGCCTCTGGTGCTAGAGCGACCAATGCGGGAGGGCCCGTGAGGTGCTTCTTGAGGTCATCGGAAGCCCTCGCGTGGTCATGTCCACCCTAGGTTTCTCGATGGGCCTTGTGGTGCGGCGCCCGAGCCCCAAGCTCTATGCGCCGGGCGAGGTCCTGGTCACCAAGGGTGGTGATGATTCCTCGCGGGCCTGGGAGCTTCATGCATAAGAAACCATGGTGCAGGACCACCCCGGAGGAGTTGAGGGTTGGGTGCCCCAATATGGCATTATACGGGTACGAGATGTCGATGACGTCGAAGGTGACGTCCTCGCTCCTTGTGTTGTCGCGCTGGCCAAAGGAGACTTGGAGGCATATTTGGCCCAGCATCTTCAGCGGCTGACCCCCGAAGCCCTGTAGTGGGATTCCCGAGGGACCCAGGCGACTTCGGGGGATCCCCATCTGGTCGAAGGCTGCTGTGAACAAGATGTTCACAGAGCTGCCTCCATCGACCAGGACGCTTTGACATCGCATCTCGTAATGACGACCTGGATGACCAAGGGATCCTGGTGAGGGAACTCCACGCCCTCAGCGTCTGCAGGCGTGAAGGTGATTTCGTGCTGGGCCCACTCCGGCGGTGCTTGCGCCGGGTACGCTGCCACATGGTGTAGCCTCCGCACGTAAGCCTTTTGCTTCCCCCGGAGATCCCCCGGAGATAACGTTTATAACCTGGCACTGACCTCCTTCCGGGGCCTGGATTCGCAAGGGGCCCTCTTGGGGCTACTGTACGTGAGTTTGAATCCGCAAGGGCCCTCCTGGGGCTGCTGCCCGTGGGCTTGAATTTGCAAGGGACCCACCTGGGACTACTGCACGTGGGCCACGATGGGCGGCCCCACTTCCAGGGTTCTGTCGGAGCGCCGCGATAGTGGTGTATGTCTGCGTGTTGTGGCCACACCGGCCATGCACCTCGCACCACAGACCATAAAGCTAGTCTTCTTGTTCCGCACAGGGCCTGTCGTCATGACCCCGGTTGTGCCCTCGCCCCCGGCCTTGGCGACCTCGGTCACAATGATGAGACGATGGGGTCCCGATCTTCCGATAGGATGATAACTATCGATTTCGGTGGAGATGACTCTCGCGATCCGACTACAACCATACGAGACGTCACTTGCGCCTTAGCAATCGCTGAACCAACCCCAAGATGTTATCAACCGTGCCAAGAACACGGTTGACCTGACCACGAAGGTCTATTCCTGCATGCAACCGAAGAACACGCAAGAACAAGGATAGTGAGCAACCTGAAACTTGCTAGATATAAAAGTCGCACAAGAATAGTTGAGGTTCTGTAACACGAATCTGTTGGTCTAGCCGACACAAGAGAACGTGGAGTTTGCACAAGGGGCTAAACTGATCTAAACAAAACCTAAGTCCTAGAAACGGAGGCGACGGCTCCTATATAGTGAAAACAACCAGGGGAGGCATCCCAAAGGGTACACCCTAGGGTTACAAGGCCCATGGGCCCAAGTGGAGGTGGCGCAGCACCCTTTTGACTCGGACTCAGAAACCTACGTGGATTGTTTTGATGCTTTCGGCCGGCTCGGATGGAATTTGAAGATGAGGTTGGATCCATTGGAAAGTATACGTGATAAGCTTTCCATGAAGTACAAGAACGTCCCAAACGGAGTCCGTATGAGGAAGTTATGTCCGTTTAAACTTGCACCATTGCAGCAGTCCGAATCCGATTCCAGTACGTGACCAACGTGGACTCTTTTGACGATTGCGGCCGGCTCGGATAGAATTTGAAGATGAGGTTGGATCCGTTAGAAAGTAGACTTCATAAGCTTTCCATGAACTACAAGAACTTCCCAAACGGAGTCCGTATGAGGAAGTTATGCCCGTTTGAACTTGGTACCATCGCAGTAGTCCGAGTCTGATTCTAAAACGTGTCCAACTCGAATTCATGCTTGACTTGGTCCCAAAGTGACGTGGTGACCTCCCTTTTTCCTTCCATGCATGTCCAGGACTTCATGTCCCTTTCCTTCATCCTTTCCCAAGTTCCTAAGCACAATTAAATCACTTGCATTAGGTAGCGGTCTATTCTTAGTAACATATGAAGGCTGAAGAAACGAATTCACCTTTAGTTCAATCTTGATATTGGGCGCTATTGTCGTATGTGTTTGTGGCGTAGTCACATCATCCTCCCCTTCTTGATAGAAAATCGTTCTCGGTTTTAGCATATGTGTAGCCTCACGTATTGCATGATCTTCATCATAAATGTCGGTACATAATAACAAACGCAACAAACTCTCATTATGTAATATCATAAGTTCTTTGTCAAACAAAGTGAAACCTATTTGAAACGAACTCACCTGATAATTTAAGTGGTGCGTAGGAGCTCTTGTAATTCGAACAACAAGTATAGCAAATATGATTATATCCATAGGGTACATGTTCTTATCATTCTCCCCTTCTTGAAAGTAAAGCCGTCCTCGGCTTTTGATAAGCTGAAAGTATGGTAACAGAGAAGCCAAGGTGTATGCATGATATATGTATATGTCATCCGTTTTAACAGTTCTTCGTTGTTGCACAATTAATGTTATAAAACAACAGTGATCATAAAAGCTCATTATATTATTAACCCAAAAGTAATCATATGTTAATGAGCAAATCAAAATTTCTCACACAGCAATTATTACAACTTGTTTTGCAAATGTAAGTGAAGCATTTATGCAATTCAAATCTTTGAAGTTGTATACTTGTAGTGGTGGCACATATGGGTAAAGCTACAACTTTTGGAATCAAGCAAAGTTCTTTGATATAATCAGATTTCAATTGAGCAATAGCAAATTCATCTAGTAAGGGTGAAAAGATTTGCAAGTTCTTCCATACATCAATTTCATTATTCAGATTGTCAATGTTAGATGGTTCAAAAATAGATGAACACATAGGTATTGGATGAGTACTAAATTTTACTTCCTTCTCATATTGAACAAGATTCAACACACAAGAATTGTTGTCCAATACAGCAAGCTTCAATTCATCCATGTGATCATAAGTTATGCATATTCGATATACAAAAAATTGATTTTCTACACGTAATCTCCAATCAAATTAAACTTATACCCAAGGGTGTAGGCACTAAACAAGAATTTCGAACATGCAAGTTCAGAAACTTTCTCCATAGCACAATCCAAACTAACGGCCTCATTAAACGATATAGCACAATGCATCAGCGGGGATATTCTATCAAATACTTCCTTATGTGTAATTAATTCGACAAGTGCAAAATTGTGAGAATTTAGATCAGCACATGGTTCGTTCAAGTCAACACAAGGAATATCAAAAGATTGCACTACAGCGGTATATACTCACAAGGTTGATCTATGTCTTGTTGTAGCACCAAATCAGATATCTTTGTCATTATCGTCCTCATTAGATCTTGTATTTACCTCAAACTTCTCCTCTAATGGCATAAGATGCACGGATCATCCTTCACCTCTTCAAGTATCTCGGTGGTATCTGTAGATGGAGTAGAAACCAAAACAATATCAACATTTTCAATTACCTCAGATTCCACCTCGCTTGTGACCGTGAGTCTGGAGGTACAAAACGATGTCGCAATTTTTTTCATCTCCTCCCATGTGTATATATAGTCGAACTCGAGATTCGACCACCAATGTTGAACATCACCAATCAGCGCCGTCCTTGCCATGCTCATCTTATCATAAGGATCAAGATCTTGTCTTTCAAAGTAGCTATCCATCATAGTAACCCACAAGAAGTAGTCCGACGACGTACTCTCGTGGTGAGTGGTAAGATATATACCGTAATTGTTTCCCTTCAAGTTCAAATCGCCGCGATGACATCATAATCTACCAATTTTCTCAAGCCTGTCATTGTTAGTAGAAAACAAGGAAACAAATCACAAGTAAATGTTCCTATCAACTACTAGGATATGGAGGCTCAAATCAAGTCACGCATCTCTCAAGCTCTTACCAAATTCTTACAAGTTCTTACCAAAACAAGCAGGTAGTGCAACCGTGGTGGTTCGTGATAAATCGACTCAAGTGATGAGTAAAGCGATTGCAAGGTACAGAGAGACCTGTTCGGTTAGTAGAAAAGTGGAGCTTGGATAGGCTATGTATTTTGTAGCAAAGGAAAGCAATCAATTAATTTCAGAAATTGCACTGAATTGAATTATAGTTCGTATCTAGCACTTAGCCTATGTTGCTGATCAACCAAAGATGGAAGAAGGCTAAAATAAGTGTATGGCAATGTATGGGAGTGGTAAATACAAGATAATTCAATTGAATGCAATCTGGAATTGAAGGGCACAAGGATTGACCCAAAACTTGAAATCGAAGATTTCTGTCCACTGGACAGCAAGTCGATATTTCGCCGTAACTTTTTTTCAGTTGCCTTTTTTTCAATGATTCTTTTTTTCCGTTTCCTGACGGATTTTTCTACAACTTTTGTTTTGGGGCCAAGTTCTGGAAACCGACCGAAAAATTCGCACAAAATTCACAAGTGCCGGCTGTTGCAGATTCAATCTGGATTTTTAGGTGAACTTGCACTGCAGATATCTCTTAACTACCTTGCTGGAATGACGTGAAATTTTACAGATAGATGGACAATGAAGTTTTGAATCTAATGGCGGTGGTCTCACTCAAAAATAATCTCGGAATCAAAAGTTATGATGTTTTTGGTGGCGGCTGCAGAGAAAGGAAAAATCAGCCGAAATTGGAATTAGGGTTTGTGATAGGGGAATTTTTTTTTGTTTGGATTTTTTATGGAATCAAGGATATGACCAGCAACTAGACAAAGCTAAAACGGACACAAATTCAATTTAGCAAACCAAAACTAACAGATTGAAAGGCACAACGGGGTTTGGACAGCGAAAATTAACTCTTTTTGTGGGGCAATTTTTCTGGACTATGGGAAATAAAAATCAATCTACTAACTAGGGATACAAAGAATTCCTACCGGTCAACTGAAGCTCTGATACCAACTGATGAGGCGATGGGGTCCCGATCTTCCGATAGGATGATAACTATCGATTTCGGTGGAGATGACTCTTGCGATCCGACTACAACCATACGAGACGTCACTTGCGCCTTAGCAATCGCTGAACCAACCCCAAGATGTTATCAACCGTGCTAAGAACACGGTTGACCTGACCACGAAGGTCTATTCCTGCATGCAACCGAAGAACACGCAAGAACAAGGATAGTGAGCAACCTGAAACTTGCTAGATATAAAAATCGCACAAGGATAGTTGAGATTCTGTAACACGAATCTGTTGGTCTAGCCGACACAAGAGAACGTGGAGTTTGCACAAGGGGCTAAACTGATCTAAACAAAACCTAAGTCCTAGAAACAGAGGCGGCGGCTCCTATATAGTGAAAACAACCAGGGGAGGCATCCCAAAGGGTACACCCTAGGGTTACAAGGCCCATAGGCCCAAGTGGAGGTGGGGCAGCACCCTTTTGACTCGGACTCAAAAACCTATGTGGATTATTTTGATGATTCCGGCCGGCTCGGATGGAATTTGAAGATGAGGTTGGATCCATTGGAAATTAGACGTGATAAGCTTTCCATGAAGTACAAGAACGTCCCAAACGGAGTCCGTATGAGGAAGTTATGTCCGTTTAAACTTGCACCATTGCAGCAGTCCGAATCCGATTCCAGTACGTGACCAACGTGGACTCTTTTGACGATTGCGGCCGGCTCGGATAGAATTTGAAGATGAGGTTGGATCCGTTGGAAAGTAGACTTCATAAGCTTTCCATGAAGTACAAGAACGTCCCAAACGGAGTCCGTATGAGGAAGTTATGCCCATTTGAACTTGGTACCATCGCAGTAGTCCGAGTCTGATTCCAAAACGTGTCCAACTCGAATTCGTGCTTGACTTGGTCCCAAAGTGACGTGGTGACCTCCATTATTCCTTCCATGCATGTCCAGGACTCCATGTCCCTTTCCTTCATCCTTTCCCAAGTTCCTAAGCACAATTAAATCACTTACATTAGGTAGCGGTCTATTCTTAGTAACATATGAAGGCTGAAGAAACGAATTCACCTTTAGTTCAATCTTGATATTGGGCGCTATTGTCGTATGTGTTTGTGGCGTGGTCACATCACGCAACCAGTGTGGGCAGTCTTCGGAACCGCCTTCGATGTCGAAGACGTAGCGGTTTCTCTGGGATTTACGTTGGCTGCGCTTGGACTTGTCACCCGACGGGTCCTTAGGCTTGACGTCTTTCCGCTCGGGAGTGTCCTTCGAAGACTCTTGCTTGCGCTTGCTCTTCGAGGAGCCCTCCTGCGTGTCTTCGTTCTTCGCCGAGGCCTCTGCTTGATTAGTGTCGAAGGCGTCGCCTTTGCACCGCCTCACGTCCTCCTCCGCCCTCGCATACTCTTCCATCTTATCAAAGAGCTCCGCGACCGTCTTGATCGGCTTACGTGTGTTGTACTCAGCCAGCGGCCCTGGGTGGAGGCCTTGTATCGCTGCGTTGATAATGGTTGTCTCGTTGACGTCCTTCACCTGGCAGCGGACCATCGCGAAGCGTTTGAAGTAATCTCGGAGCTTCTTCGAGGGTTTTTGCTTGATGGCGAAGAGCTGGTCTGCGTCGACACGCTCGTCGTAGTTCCCCTAGAAGTTGTTGTAGAGGCGATCGTGGATCTGCTCCCACGCGTAGATGGAGTTCGGCTTTATGGTGAAAAACCAAGAGAGCGCCACTCCTTGCAGCGTGAGGGGGAGCTCCTTCGCTTTGGTGGTTTCGTCTCCGCCCGCAGCTTCGATGGCAGTCTCGTATACGCGCACAAACTCCCGGGGGTCCGTGTCGCCCTTGTTTGGCTCGATGGCACTGGGGAACTTGAAGTCCTCCAGCCATGCCGATTGCTGTAGGCCCGCGGAAAGAGTGTGCAAACAGCTGTTTGAGAGGGAGTTACGGGTTTTGGGCGTGGAGGCATTTACTTCTTAGTTGTGAATATTGTATTATGGTTTTGTGCTGAGTGGTGCCCTGTGAATAGGTGGCTTCGCTCCTGACCGTGCTTGATCCCTTCGCTCCTTCGGTAGAGGCAAGTATAATGATGGATTTAATAGATATTATAGAATATCAATGTTATATATATATATATTATGAGCAATTGTGTGTTCATGATTGTGGTGATGGCATAATTGGTAATGTTCATGGTTACTAGTGGTATGAGTTACATGTATTCATGGTTGTTTGAAAGTTATGAATCCATGATTGTGAACAATGTAGTATGAATAGGTCATTCATGTGCAAGGTTGTTGTGGATGCATATTTCTATTAAATTGAGACTTTCATACATATGCATCATGTTGGCTTATAAGAGGTCATGTGATGACCGAGCAACTGCTGAGGTCCCCATCATGTCGATGATGGGCTAAAGGTCCTCAGGCTTGAAGAGCATGGGCTTAGGTCCCCATATTTGTGGAGTATGGGCATTGGTCCCTGTACCAGATGGTACAGGCATGGGTATGCATTGACGGATGCGCACTTTGCATTACCGGTAAAATGTAAAAAAGAAAGAGAAAAGATAAAGATCTTGTTGAGCATATTGCATAGCATGTGTTTGTAAAGCAACTGTTGGGTGTTTCTTATGTAGTTGTGTACATGTATGCTATTGTTACCGTTTATTATATTTACTGAGTCTTGGACTCACCATTGTTGTTTGTTGTGTTTAGGTACCTTTACGAGATCGGCATGCATGAGGGAAAGGAAGGATTAGTCTTGTTGCACTTTTGCCATAACTTGTGCAGATTACCACGAAACCGAGGATGGTTTCGCTTGAAGGGGGAGGGGATGAAGTGGCCAAGAGTATGAATACTGCATTGATTTGTGCTTCACCGATCAATCTGAAGTTACAAGGCTTAGTAGCTCTGAATTGCGTAAGGAGAAAGAAGCAATAAGTTATGAGAGAAAAAAGAATATCCTAGTTCGTGCGGATGCTTATGTGATTCCTCCTTTGCATATTGCAAACAAACCAACAATGCATGGAATTAGATGTGTGGATGGTAAAGAAAGAAAGCTAGTTTGGGCAAAGAGGAAGACACAAGATCAATCAAGTTGTCGTGATTGCAGTTTTGTCCACAATGTTCATGAAGATTGCAACGCCAATTCTGAGGTTTCCAATGCACACAAAATACATATTTGGAAAGCTAATGAAGTATACTTTCCAACGAATCAAACGGCGCATGATTGGAGCTTCCTACACAGAGTTATGGCAACTTCATTGATTGCTGCACGAGCTGTCTGGAGAGACGCGCTAGACTTGCCAAACATAGAGAGTCCGAGTATTGCAATACAAGTAAAGGTAAAATCCACCATACCATGGCTTTCCAAAGGATGAGAAGGATTCCTTTTCAGGTTCCAAACGGATTTGGAAGCCTCTTAAACAAGAAAAGGAAACCTATAAAGATTTGAATTCAATTCGGATTCGGTTCGGGTCAGACAGGAAGTCCAACATTAAAACGGCCATAACTTTCACAAACGGAGTCCGATTTGGGCTTCTTGGACTTGTTAGAAAGCTATTTCGAATCCCCATACAATGGATGAGGTGCTAGCCATGGAATCCTCATGGTCATGTCGCAAATTGAGAGAGAATCCAGAGGTAGCAAGTTAGGTGTTTCCTTTTTAGTTCGAATTGGAGTTTGTTTCGGCCTTAGGCCAGGTTGTGCGTGAGTTTTAGTCAAGGCTGTGCATTGTGAACCAATATAAGGCCAGGGCCTTAGCCACTTTGTAACTTAGGCTATGATATGATAAGTTTTTATGCTTGTGAAATAAAGGACAAAATCGCCATGATGGTTGTTGGTGGCCAGATTGCGTGATTGCAAGGTTTTCTCGTTTGCAGTTTGTTGAGTTGGTGCAAGGCAAGAATAGGAGATTCTTGAGATTGCCCATCGAATCTACAAGGTTCATCTCTTCTAATTCGTGTCTTCTTGCTGAATTCACGGTTTGGGGAGTTCGGTGGATTGCTTTTAGTGTGCTGATGCGGATACGCACATGCTTAGCACTTTTCAGTCAAATACATTATTCACTGGAAAGAAGTATTGAGCTGCATTAAATATTGTCAGGTGAATTTGTTTCTTAATAAATTTCCTTCTATTCGTGGGAACGATATGATATTATGCCAAATTCTTGTTTATTATTGGGTTTGAATATTATGATGATTTTGGGGCCAAAGCAATGGAGAAGCTCAAGGAGGGTAATCATATTTGCTAACAAGAACAAAAAGCTCAAAACCCATGGGGATGGAAAGGAGAAAGCCAATCAGCTCATGCAACTGATCAAGGAGGATAGAAGCCCATGCAGTGGGAGAGTAAAAGGGGAGAAGCCTACGAACTTAAAGCCCAAGTTTTGGACAAGAGTTTGAAGCCGAATTCGGACCTCCCACATGTACAACCGAATTCAAACTCGGATTCAACTTAGAACTCAATTCGGATTCGGTTCGGGACAGCCCAACAAGCACCTACTAAAATGGCCATAACTTTTAAAAACGGAGTCCGATTGAGGTGTTCTTATACTCTATGGAAAGCTCTTGAAATCTACTTTCAGATGGATCTGGTCTCAAATCCAAATTCCCTATGAGTCAATCAGAAATTGCAAAATAATTCACGTTATTTTTTCAGTCCGAATCAAAGTGGGCCTAGGGCTTTGTAATCGAGTCCTATTCGGCCTCCAAGTGTTTGGCTGACTCTCCACCCCTTGTATCTCTTTAAAAGACAGTCGCCACCCCTGTAAAATTGAGACCACTTTTGATAATAGAGTACTCTTGTTCTTTCTGTTGGTCGAACCAACTTGAGGGAATTGGGAGTTCGTTGAAATCAAGATCGTTCAACCTTTCCGCTGGGAATTGGGAGCGCAATGGAACTTCATTGGTGGTCGTGAAGTTCAGCACGTGATATTGGGCGAATTATAGAGTGCTAACTCTTGCATTGGCAACGGGAGATCGCTACGGTTCGTCGAATTCTGGTGAGTACCTTGATCCTATGTCGAGAAGATCGGGCGACCCCGTATCATCTTGGTATCAGAGCGCGGTTTACTCAGTAAGATTATTTACCCTTACTTTTAGATTGTTTTACTTTTGTTCCTATAGTCCATTAAAACCGAAAATTGCCACACAAAAAATCCAAACCCTAGTTTCGCATCTGTTATTTTCGTGAGTTTTATTAAGTCTTGATCCATTAGAAATTTTGTTTAGGTGCTGATCATTCGTGTTTATTTGCGTAGCTTAATCTTTTTGTCCAATCCGAAATTCAAAAAAATATTGCTGATATTTTTTCATCAATTGAGACTAGCTGTTGAATATTGCATCTAGGGCTGCTCTTGAGTATTTTACACCTTGCTGAATATTTGTGAGCTATGCAAATTCAAAGAGACTATTAAATCTATTTCGGCCTTTGAAAAAAACAGAAAAAAAAGTCATAGATTGACAAAAAAAAGAGAGAGAAGAAGAAGAAAAAAAGAAAAAAAACAATGGCCGAATTTGGGTGAGTTCTTAGTCCATAAATTCAGATTGTGTAATTTAATTTCTTGAGCAATCTCGTGCCCTTACATTCATATCATTGCAATTGGCTAGTGTCTCTCCTAGTACTTGGTGCAAAACGAGCTATCTAATCTTTAATTTCAGATTGCCTCTAGTTAGCTCATTCCTTTGTTTGCATTGAGTCACATTGATCTTTGCGTGTGCGTTCATATACTTCACTTAAATCTTTTGGATCAGCACTTAGGCAAAGTATTCTAGCCTGGATTATTACTTAATCTTACAACATCGTGAAATTCAGATTGTGTAGGATAAACACTTTCATACCAAGCTCCACCATATAACCGTTGTTGTGCAAGTAGTGAACACTCTTAAATTCGCTTGATCATCAATGTGTTGTTGTCATTTCTACCATGTGTAAGTTTTTATTAGCCTTAATTCACTTCGGAAGAGTAAGAACTTTATTTGGGAGAGAAAATAGTGAGATTGAGTGATTTCCATAAAGCATTATTCTACATAGCTATTTGTTTCTTGCATAGCTAACCATGTCTGGTGGAGGAGAACACCATGATGAGAGTGGTAAGATAAATAAAACTCAAGCATTCGTCAAGCAATATCAATTTGGGGCACTCAGTGAACACTTTCAACGTGAGCTACTGAAGAATCTAGACCCGTCATTATGCGTTAATGACATGTTTTAGTAATTAATGACAATAAAATTGTGGGACTAATATTTTCATTAAGATGAATGAACAGAATATGTCTCATGGTGATGGATGATTTGAGATGAGTTCATGCGATTGATTATGCTCGAGCAATGTAAAGACTTCACATGTGTTGAAAGGTCATGACCCAAACCTGAAGTTGAATCATATGTTGTCAAGCTTCGAGTGGATGCGCAAGGCAAAGGTATGACTAGCTAGGGCTAAGGATGTGCTCCTAGAATTTTACCGGTCTTGGTGTTTGGTTGGAAGACCGGATTGCTAGTATAGGATTGCCGTACTATTAAGAGGGGTCGCGACTAGTAGCTTGAACTTAACAAGTGTTGATAGCTCGCATGATTGATCTAGCTCTAGCTCATGTGTTGACTCTTTGCAACATGAGACTATGCATTGCAAATGTGTTTTGCAAGTGCTTGAGATCCACGTTTCCATTCGTTGGAATATGAGGCTTGTATTTGCAAATGTGTTTTGCAAATGGTTGAAGCTCATATATGAACCTTGGTGACATGTGACTTAATGTTTGCGAATGTGTTTTGCAACATATCGAAGTCCATGTTATTTCCCCTCTTTGAGGCATGACGCTAATATTTGAGATGTGTTCTCAAATGATTGTAGCTCATGCAAATGTTGTTGCTACATGTGACTTAAGTTTGAAATGGCAAATTCGAATTTGGATAAGTCCATGTTGTTTCCGGTGATGTGATTCCAAAATATAATTGAGGATGTGTTTTCTAATTTATTGGAAGTCACATGATGTATATTTCTATATCTTGCAATACTTTTGTGCAAGGTGGCTGAGGAATATACATTGTATACAATTTTTCAGAAACTATCGGCAAAGCGTGATCGGACGGTGTAATGGCGGTCGGACCGGCCACATAAGGGCGATCGACCGCCCGATGAACGATCGACTAGCTTTGCGGTAGTTCCGCTTTTTGCCCGGTAGCTTTTTTCCAAAGAGCGACTTGGCTGAATTTTCTGAGGGCGGTTTGACCAGCCTTAAGTGGGCGGTTTGACCGGGCGGGCAGTCTGACCGGTCTTTGTATGGCGGTCTGACCGGTCTTATATCCGTTAGGAGGCTGATTCTTGGCTTTTCTTCACTCCAACGGCTAGTTTTCGAAGAAAAAGTATAAATACCCCCTCAAGGGCTATTAAGGGGTTGCTACTGGTGCCATTCTTCCATCCCTTGAGCTAAGAGCTAGGATTTCTCATTTCATGTGCATGTGTTGCACTTAGGGAGTGAGGAGAGCATAACCAAGTGCACGTGTTGCATTTGGTGGTGGACTTCGTGTCCGTTGAGCTGCGATCCTTGATTCGTTCAAGTGAGAGTTGTCGGCTTGTTACTCTTAGAGTTTGCCGACTCCTAGACGGCGTGGGAGGCGTCGTGCGCGGTGATCTTCTCAAAGAAGGTTGTGAGAAGACCCGGTAAAGTTGTAAAGGTTGGAGCTCACCTACCCGGAGAGGGAAAGAGCTACCACTAGTGGATACGAGGTGTTTCAGCTTAATTCATGGAGCCGGTCCGATTCGTTCGGGCTAACCTCAACGTGGATTAGGGAAAACCAGCAAGTTTCCGAACACCACAGTAAAAATATCAAGTGTCATTGTGGTTTGCTATCTTGCACTCAATTTATCTTCTAGCAATTCATATTCAAGTATTTGTATTCATTGTATTGATTAGAATACTTGTCTTCCTAGTATTGCCTATATTGATTTAGAATTATTTCATTGGTGCACTTAGTCAAATTTATATGTTTTAGGCCTTACTTGTGAAAACCAAATAGTTCATTCTTCCACATTATAAATTTGGTACTAGTTTAAAGGAAAAATTTAAAACCGCCTGATCTTCTTGACGTAGGATTAAGATACTCACGTGGATTTGATGAACCGTAATGATCCCCCGTTGCCAATGCAAGAGTTAGCACTCTATAATTCTCCCAACCTCACGTGCTGAACTTCACGACCACCGATGAAGTTCTATCGCGCTCCCAATTCCCAGCGGAAAGGTTGAACGATCTTGATTTCAGCGAACTCCCAATTCCCTCATGTTGGTTCGGCCAACAGAAAGAACAAGAGTATTCTATTATCAAAAGTGGTCTGAATTTTACAGGGGTGGTGGCTATCTTTTAAAGAGATACAAGGGGTGGAGAGTCGGCCAAACACTTGGAAACTGAATATTAGGAAGTCAAAGATTGCCAAACGACAAGAGAGGTATTGTCTTCGTCTCCGAGAAGAAGAAAAATAGTAAAACAAGGCACAATGCAAGACACATGAAGAAATATGCTAAGTGCCATAGATGCAACAAGATGGGTCATTGATGACAAGTCAAAGTCATCAAACATGAGGCAAAGTGGAAATAAGCAAGGCAACAAAGTAAGAAAAGAAATAAAGAGCTTAACTTGCTTTGGTTGCTATAAGAAAGGACACATTGCCTCCGTGTGCCCAAACAAGATGAATGACAAGCAAACTTGTTCAAAAGGAAGGCAAACCGGGATTAAGCAAAACAACAAGACAAAGAGTGGAAGAAAAGGTCAAATTTGCTATAATTGCCGGGAAAAAGGACATTTCGGTAAGGATTGTCCCAAAAGTATCATTCCTAAGCCATCTCTTTTTAATGAACAATACTTGCTTAGGAAAGATAGAAATGGCAATGTATTTGCTAGAAGTGTTAGTTCACATAAAATTAATGATAGGGCCATTTGGGTGACCAAATCCATTGTGACTAACATCCGAGGACCCAACCAAGTTTGGGTTCCAAAATGTACTTGATTGCTTAATAGGTGCTTGGAGATGCATTAGAAGCTTGGACATCTCATAAAAGTGGACTCCACCACAAGCAACATGGAGCCAAGCTTGAAGATCAACGTCTCACATCTTAAACTAATGCCATCTCGATAACAAGCATTTAAATTGAAGAATCTAGTACTTGCCATGTATAGATTGCATTACATGAAATGTTTGTTCAAAAGATGTCATTGATCTTATTCGAAATTTTTCATTGCAATCTTAAGCAAGTTGGGAAGACATTAGTATGGATTTTGTTCTAGGATTACCAAGAACTAAGAGGGGGAGGGATTCAATATTTGTGGTAGTTGATAGATTTTCAAAAATGGCACATTTTATACCATGTCATAAAAGCGATGATGCTTCCCACATAGCTGATTTGTTTTTCAGGGAAATCGTGAAGCTTCATGGAGTGCCAAGGACAGTTGCTTCTGACCGTGATGTCAAGTTTATGAGTTATTTTTGGAAAACATTATGGGCCAAACTTGGGACAAAATTGTTATTCTCTACAACTTGTCACCCACAAACCGATGGCCAGACAAAAGTAGTGAACCGCACCTTATCCACCTTATTACGGACAATGATAAAGAAGAATATCAAAGAGTGGGAAGAGTGTTTACCGCATGTGGAGTTCGCATATAACAGGGCGGTACATTCTACAACACAACTCAGTCCATTTGAAGTGGTGTATGGATTCAAACCCATCACTCCACTTGATTTGCTGCCTTTACCCCATCAAGAACGTGCTAATATGGAAGCATCCAAGCGTGCTGAATATGTCAAGAAAATCCATGCCAAAACCAAGGAAGAAATAGATAAGAAAGCACAATACTACGCAGCAAAGGCCAATAAACTCAAGAAAAAAATATTGTTTGAACCTGGTGACTTAGTTTGGTTACATCTTCGCAAGGAGCGGTTTCCAGAAAAACATAAATCCAAACTGTTCCCTAGAGGAGATGGCCCATTTAGAGTGCTTGAAAAGATCAACGACAATGCCTACAAAATTGAACTCCCAGGAGATGACTATGGGGTAAGCACTACTTTTAATGTTTCAGACTTATCTCCTTTCTTTGGTTTTCAAGAAGCAGAGTCAAGGATGACTCCTTCTCAAGAGGGGGAGGATGATAAGGACATCACTAGCAAACACACTACATCATCTACTTCAAATGTTGAACCCATTGGACCAATGACAAGAGCTAGAGCAAAACAAATGCAACAAGAGGTGAATCTTTTCCTTAGTAATTACTCTTGTACTCATGAGAATTTGTTGCTACCTAGTGCTTCTATTTTATGTGTTCTTAGATTTGAGGAAAAGTTAATAGATGGAAAAGAAGCTTTAGAGAAACGGGAAGCATAGCCACAGAAGATCGCATGGCCACAGAAGATCATTATGAATATAATGTAAGCGTATATGTCATCAAAGCTACAAAATATCGCATGATCACAGAAGATCAACATGAAGCGATGTAAGCGCATATGTCAACATTGCCACAAAGGATCGCGTAGCCACAGAAGATTAACGCAAGATGACATCATCGCATATGTCACAAGTCTGTAGCAGCACTGTAGCAACCGGCCTAAACACCCTATAAATATGGGGGTACCCCCTCCTTGTGATACATAAGTTGATGATTGAGTTTGTTTTGGTAGAACACTTGTTCCTCTTGTGTGTGAGTTATTTCCACCACTAATAGGGATTGGGTGTTAGTTCTGAGTTGCCACTCCGTTGTTCTTGTGATTCCCTGGGATTGCTTGAACGTGTCTGCTCCACGATAGCGAGTAGACGAAGGCCGTAGCGTGTGGTTAAGTAATTTGAGTGCTGCAGGTTTCTGTATAGAGACAGTGGTTGGCCGCATCAATTGCTAGGTTGCACGGGCTAGTTATCCATAATCCTACGTCGTGAAGATCGGGCCACCCCATCTTCCCGCATCATTCAGATTTCCAATTTTTGAGCCTTTCACTCCAAAATGAGGATTAAACACCTTGTAAAGCGTCCAAATGCAACTATTCTGCAATTCCAAAAGTCTGAGCTCAATTTGTAAGCTTCAAATCCTCCGAGAGCTCACTTTGCACATTTGTCTCTTCATAAAATCCAATTTTTTTGTCAAAAAGCTTACTTAACGCCTTTTGGCCCAAAATGCTAATTTCTTTATGAAACCTTGATTCTATGGTTGACCTATCCTCATTTACCTCTGTTGGATGTGTTCATGATTGATTTGACTTAAAATTCAAATTCTACTTCAAATGAGTAGTTTTGTCAAATCGAAAGCTATATTTTGCTAAAAGGAGTTTCTTGAGGATAAATTAGTTGGAAAATGCTCCAAAGTATTTTTAAATGCTGATTGTGCTAATACTTGGAGCATGTACATCTAATTTTCCTCAATTTTCGGCTTTGTGCCCTAATTACGGTCTGCCTAAGAGCGGCGGCCGGTCTGACCGGCGTGTCTCGGCCGGTTGTGACTTTATGTTGTCTAGTTTACAACTTTACTCCTAGCGACAAGGCATGACAATCAACTCAAGTACATTCGATCTTAATAAAATTTTCGATGTTCGAGAACGACTCAAGTTATGGCCATTTTAGTAGGTGCCTGTTGGGCTGTCTCGAACCGAATCCGAATTGAGTACTAAGTTGAATCCGAGTTTAAATTCGGCTGTACATGTGGGAGGTTCGAATTCGGCTTCAAACTCTTGTCCAAAACTTGGGCTTTAAGTTCTTGGGCTTCTCCCCTTTTGCTCTCCCACTGCATGGGCTTCTTTCCTCCTTGACCAGTTGCATGGGCTGCTTGGTTTTCTCCTTTCCATCCCTATGGGCTTTGAGCTTTTTGTTCTTATTAGCAAATATGATTACCCTCCTTGTGCTTCTCCATTGCTTTGGCCCCGAAATCATCATAATATTCAAACCTAATAATAAACAAGAATTTGGCATAAGATAGTATATCGTTCCCACGAATGGAAGGAAATTCATTAAGAAACAAATTCACCTGACAATATTTAATGCGGCTCAATACTTCTTTCTAGTGAAATAATGTATTTGACTGAAAAGTGCTAAGCATGTGCGTATCTGCATCATCCTCCCCTTCTTCAAGAAAAGCCGTCCTTGGCTTTTGGTAGCCTGAAATTATACTAAGCAAAGAATATAACGTATATGCATGGTATATATATTTATCATCAACACTTCTTTTGCTTAGCATATCAAGAACATATGAAGGCGTAGTAGATAAAAAGAACAACACATATGCATGGTATATGTATGAATCAATTATTGTGTCATTCTCGTTGTTCCACACAAACCAATTAATATAACAGCAACCATAAGATGTATACATTGCAATATTGTCTTTTATATCATTCTCACTTTCATGAGAAAAAGTCGTCCTCGACTTTGCTAAGTACATGAACAAGTCATTAATGGGCCAAACCAAATTAAGTTGTTCAAATATGGGGGAGATAATTTTTAGTTCCTTCCATGCTTCAACTGCGCTACTCTGATTATTTGTACATGATTGCACATTAAAGGATGAATAAGTAGGCTTAAGAAATCTTTTTAAGCATGAAGCACTATTGTTCAAACTCAGCTCATTGTGATCATGATATGGCACAAAAGATTGTTTATCCAAAATATGCAATTTCAATTCAGCAAGCTCATCACATGTAATGCATATTTGGTAAACATAAAGCTTGTCATCTACACCATAATCTCCAATCAAATTGAACTTGAAAGTGTAGGCATAGGTACTAACTAGTGATTTTAAACATGAAATTTCAGCAACATTCTCAATCACACTAGATAGCTCTCTAGGGTCATCAAACATGATATAATACAAAGAATCAGTAGGAGATATTCGAGTCAGAACTTCCATATGAGTGATTAATTCCACATCATGTAAATTGAGCAAAGAAATTTCAGAACATGGAATTTTTGACTGAACATATGAATTCTCGTAATTACTCACCATTTTGCAATTAAATTCAGCATCAATATTGTTACCTTTATTACTCTCATCAGTTGATGTAGGTGTTGTAGGTATGAAATCATCATGTTGTATCCATGGGACAAGTACTTCATTTTCTTCTGTGGTTATCTCCTCATCTTTAGCTTTCAAGGATGCCAGTTGTTGAGTGTTCAACTTGCGCCACCGTGCTCCACCGCCACCATGCCCTAGCACCGTACTATCGCCGTCCAAACACGAGAGTTTCCTAGAATCATTGCCGTAGGACAACACCTTAAGGTGATTGGGAGGAGTGAGGGCTAGGCTACTAGGGGTTCATTGGAGAGGAGAGCCTAGGAGGAACCCAAGAAGAAGATCAACAAGAGGCCATGATCAGTGCTACAGGTTGTTGAGGGCTTGCTGCTCACCATTGAGGATCTCCTTAACAATCTCGCTGCCAACAGACATGACGACCACCTCGGTTGTATTAGAGATGCGTCTGTCCATGCTTCCCTTTGGCAAGGAAGCCAACAGGTCAAGTATCCCTTCTCCCCATTCTTGATTTGGTTGGAATGCATTGATTCATCCATCATGTGAGTTTGTTTCTTTCTCCTTAGAATTTAATTTTTGAATTTTTCAGATCAATTGATTCATTTCCATGAGTCATCCATGAGCTACTTAATTGTTTTGGGTGAAGGATATGCCTGTAATATATTTATTTTGAAGTGTTCAACTTGATTGAGATTTGACACAAATGCTAGGCTCAATTAAGTACTCGTAGGTGGCTTTAAATTCAAATTATATATCTTGTGCTTACCACTTTGCTAATCATGTCAAGCAGGGCAGATAGTTGAGTTGATGTAGTTTTGGTTAGATACTCAGATGTCCTTGCCATTACTCATGCTTGATGTTTGCCAAATCTCTCTCCTTTCTTTTTTTTGACAAACGTGTTTGCTTAATCCTTAAACCATTTCACGTTTATTATTTCTAACCCCTTCAAATCATTCTTTTGAGTTTCCTTTTTTAAATAAAATGACATGGGGGATGTATGCAAGAATTAGACTTTGCTGTTAATTTTGAGTACAATAACAGGACCGTTGTGACAAATTTAGATGTTGCTATTAAGAAGTGGTCTTATTTCACTATCACACAGAGGATCATCACAGATTGTTTTTGAACTATCTGATTTATTGTGTCTGTGATAATAGACGATTATCACATACGGTTTTTAAGCCATCTATAGTAAATCACATCATAGATGGTTCATATCAAGAACCGTCTACGAAGACCAACTATCACAGACGGTTGGTGCACAAAAACATCTATGATAGTAGGCATTCACAGACGATTTATACAACAAACTATTTGTGATAGTTCGCTCTATATATAGACATCGTTCTATTTTTCGGCTAGCCTCAAGAAATGTTAGCTATGCTCTTTGAAAACAAGTAAGCAGATCATATATAATTGCAGATCTTATATCACACGATATCATTACATAGATCTCACAAATCAATTAAAGCTGAATGAGTTACAATTAAATGAATTACAGTTAAATCAAATGTTTGAACATCTATTAATTTTTGTCGTCGGAGTTGAACTCTCCCTTCGGGTCGATAACATCCATCATCAAGAAGGTTGTGAGTCGTCCTCGAACATCGAAAATTTTATTAAGATCGAATGTACTTGAGTTGATTGTCATGCCTTGTCGCTAGGAGTAAAGTTGTAAACTAGACAACATAAAGTCACAACTCACAATTTATCCTTGATTTAGATAAATGATTCCCACATATTTCATGGTAACACTAACATAGTCTTGCACACCCTACAATTTAAATGAGATAGAGACAAAGTAAGATTACACATCACACTTGACAACTAAAACTCTGTCAGCACTCCTTTTTTCTTCATCTCTAGTCCTAAAAAGCTAATGGATAGTCACGAAGAAGGCGGCAAAGGACCGAGACAACAATCAAGCCCAACATGCAGCATGATGAGGAGGAAGAGACAGTAGCCATGACCTACTTCACAGAACCTAACACACTGTAGTGTGTGATTTGCTTCATACCCTTTGAAACCCAAGTGTACAGTGCTTTAATGTTCCTCTTATAGTTGTTAAGAAATACAAACATAAGCAATCTAACTACTTTCTAGAAGAATTTATGGATAATTAGTTCTCTTTTTTCATTTTGGCATATATTATCACTACAAGATCTGATTGGAAGGGTGTTTTAAAACAACTACTACTTCGGTTGATATAGTTTTAGCTGTCAAGTGTATTATGGAATCCGACTCTGTCTCTACCTAATTTAAATTGTGACGCGGATACGCACATGCTTAGCATTTTTTAGTCAAATACATTATTTTATTGGAAAGAAGTATTGAGCCGCATTAAATATTGTCAGGTGAATTTGTTTCTTAATTAATTTCCTTCTATTCGTGGGAACGATATACTATCTTATGTCAAATTCTTGTTTATTAGATTTGAATATTATGATGATTCCGGGGCCAAAGCAATGGAGAAGCACAAGGATGGTAATCATATTTGCTACCAAGAACAAGCAGCCCATACAGCTGATCAAGGTGGAAAGAAGCCCATGCAGTGGGAGAGCAAAAGGGGAGAAGCCCAAGAACTTAAAGTCCAACTTTTGGACAAGATTTTGAAGCCCAATTCGGACCTCCCACATGTACAACCGAATTCAAACTCGGATTCAAGTCAGAACTCAATTCGGATTCGGTTCGGGACAGCTCAACAGGCACCTACTAAAACGGCCATAACTTTTACAAACGGAGTCCGATTGAGGTGTTCTTATACTTTGTGGAAAGCTCTTGAAGTCTACTTTCAGATGGATCTGGCCTCATCTCCAAATTCTCTATGAGTTGATCAAAAACTGCGAAACAAATCACGTCACTTTTTCAGTTCAAGTCAAAGTAGGCCTAGGGCTTTGTAAATCGAATCCTATTCGGCCTCCAAGTGTTTAGCCAACTCTCCACCCCTTGTATCTCTTTAAAAGACAGCCGCCACCCCTGTAAAATTGAGACCACTTTTGATAATAGAATATTCTTGTTCTTTCTGTTGGCCAAACCAACATGAGGGAATTGGGAGTTCAATGAAATCAAGATCGTTCAACTTTTCCGCTGGGAATTGGGAGCGCGATAGAACTTCATCGATGGTCGTGAAGTTCAGCACGTGAGGTTGGGCGAATTATAGAGTGCTAACTCTTGCATTGGCAACGGGGCATCACTACGGTTCATCAAATCCACGTGAGTATCTTGATCCTACGTCGAGAAGATCGGGCGACCCCGTATCATCTTGGTATCAGAGCGTGGTTTACTCGGTAAGATTATTTACCCTTACTTTTAGATTGTTTTATTTCTGTCCTATAGTCCATAAACCGAAAACAAAAAAAATCCAAACCCTAGTTTCGCATCTGTTATTTTTGTGAGTTTTATTAAGTCTTGATCCATTAGAAATTTTGTTTAGGTGCTGATCATTCGTGTTTATTTGTGTAGCTTAATCTTGTGTCCAATCCAAAATTCAAAAAAAAATCTTGCTGATATTTTTTTCATCAATCGAGACTAGCTGTTGAATATTACATCTAAGGCTGCTCTTGAGTATTTTACACCTTGTTGAATATTTGTGACCTGTGCAAAATCAAAGAGACTATTAAATATAGTTTGGCCTTTAAAAAAGTCATAGATTGACCCAAGAGAGAGAGAGAGAGAAGAGGAAAAAACAATGGCCAAATTTGGGTGACTTCTTAGTCCATAAATTCAGATTGTGTAATTTAATTTCTTGAGCAATCTCGTGCCCTTACATTCATATCATTGCAATTGGCTAGCGTCTCTCCTAGTACTTGGTGAAAAACGAGCTATCTAATTTTTGATTTCAGATTGCCTTTAGTTAGCTCATTCCTCTGTTTGCATCGAGTCACATTGATCTTTGCATGTGCGTTCATATACTTCACTTAAATCTTTTGTATCAGCACTTAGGCAAAGTATTCTAGCTTGGATTATTACTTAATTTTACAACATCAAGAATTTCAAATTGCTAGGATATACACTTTCATACCAAGCTCCACCATATAACTGTTGTTGTGCAACTAGTGAACTCTCTTAAATTCACTTGATCATCATTGTGCTGTTATCACTTCTACCAGGTGTAAGTTTTTATTGGCCTTAATTCACTTCGGAAGGGTAAGAACTTTACTTGGGAGAGAAAACAGTGAGATTGAGTGATTTTCACACACACACACACACACACACACACACACACACACACACACACACACATATATATATATATATATATATATATATATATATATATATATATATATATATATATATATATATATATATATATATATATAGGAAGCCTCTTTTCTACACCCGGGTGTAATTACTCCCTATATCGTATCTCACAATGTAAGGAGTATCTCGCGTAACGAGGAGTATGTACATGTAGTATATGAGTATTTAAGACTATATAGGTGGTATGAACAATTTTTCAAAGGTGGTATGTACATTTTTTTCAACATACTCCTTTTTATGTACGTATATAAAGGTATTTACAAAATACGCTAAAAACTATGGACTCCCTTGCAATTTTTTCATGTGATTCACATTAGAATATCTTATAATTAGTATATGAGTATACCTAAAGTGATAAAGGAGTATTTCAAGTTTGTTTAGGTGGTATATTAGAGGTGGGTGTAATTACACCCGGGAGTAAAAAGTATTTTTCCTATATATATATATATATATATATATATATATTTGTGTGTTGCATAACTAACCATGACAGGATATTCAACAATTCGTTTCTCTCGGTATGAGCCAAATGGAATGGAACTTTCAGTATTCCATTCCTCTTGGTGTGATTCCAAACCCAACAATTTGTCTCTTCCGTTCTATGGGAGTGATGATCCAGAGGAGTATCTTGAGTGGGAATGGTGATTGGAGAAAGAATTTAGATTTCAGAAGCTTCCCAAAGACCACGAAGTGATGCAAGCCACTATGCAGTTTAAAGACTATACTTATAGTTGGTGGCAACAATTATTTGGAAAATGATTCATTAGATCTTGGTCAGATTTGAAGGTGATCATGAGAACTGAATTTGTGCCAACCTATTATGAGCGGGAATTGCTTCACCATGTGGAGAGCATCATACAAGGGAGTAATACTATTGAAGATTACTATTATAAGCTAAAGCGTGCATTGCGACGTGCCGGTGTCACTAGTGCAATAAAAGAACAGGTATACTTCAAAAGAGGCTTAAATTATAAGATCGCTGCTTTACTTTAATATAAATACTTTAGTAGCACGCATGATCTTGTGAATTGTGCTATTGAGGAGGAGAAGAGACTTATGGATATGCGTACACCACACTTTCATCCAAGTCCATACTTCAATTCTTATGCCTCAACAAGTGTGACACATGGGAAGATGACCGAGCATGGGACTTTCCCTTTGGTCAAGAAGACATGTAGTACTGCCCCATTGCTACAAACAATACTTGAGATGTATCAAAACCCATGTAAGGATGAGTGCCACATAGTCAAATTGAGTGAGAGTGGTAAAAACAGTGAGTTGTGTGATTCCACCAAACATGAGGTTGAGAGCATCCAAATTGAGAGTGAGAGAAATACACAAAAAGAAAAGCGAGAATGTGAGATTACTTTTTATACTAACGACTTATTCTCTACTTCTAGTGTTGCGTCTCATATTGTGCAGGTTGATAGTAAAGAAGAGGAGTCGAATGTTCCACAACCGGTACCCCTAGAGAAAACCGATGGGAAGATAACAACAGTTGAAGATGAAGTACTTGCTGCACCGTTGTTACATCATGACGATTTGATACCTACAACACCTGCATCAACTGAGGAGAATGATAAAGGTAACCATATTGGTGCTGAATTTATTTGTGAAAAGGTGAGTAATTGTGAGAACTGATGTGTTCAATCGAAAATTCCATGTTCTGAAATTTCTTTGGTCAATTTACATAATGTGGAATTAATTACTCACAAGGAAGTTCTTGCTAGAATATCTCCTGATGATTCTTTATATTATATTATGTTCGATGATCCTAAAGAGCTATCTAGTGTCATTCAGAATGTTGCTAAAATTTCATATTTAAAATCACTAGTTAGTTCCTATGCCTACACGTATAAGTTCAATTTGATCGGAGATTACGATGTAGATGGCAACTTTTATGTTTATCAAATATGCATTACATGTTGATGCGGATACGCACATGCTTAGTACTTTTCAGTCAAATACATTATTTCACTGGAAATAAGTATTGAGTCACATTAAATATTGTCAGGTGAATTTGTTTCTTAATGAATTTCCTTCTATTCGTGGGAACGATATACTACCTTATGCCAAATTCTTGTTTATTATTAGGTTGAATATTATGAGGATTCCGGGGCCAAAGCAATGGAGAAGCACAAGGAGGGTAATCAGATTTGCTACCAAGAACAAAAGGCTCAAAGCCCATGGGGATAGAAAGGAGAAAGCCAAGTAGCCCATGCAGCTGAGCAAGGAGGAAAGAAACCCATGCAGTGGGAGAGCAAAAGGGAAGAAGCCCATGCCAAGTGTTTGGCTGACTCTCCACCCCATGTATCTCTTTAAAAGACAGTCGCCACCCCTGTAAAATTGAGACCACTTGGATAATAGAATACTCTTGTTCTTTTTGTTGGCCGAACCAACATGAGGGAATTGGGAGTTCGCTGAAATCAAGATCGTTCAACCTTTCCGCCGGGAATTGGGAGCGTGATAGAACTTCATCGGTGGTCGTGAAGTTCAGCACGTGAGGTTGGGCGAATTATAGAGTGCTAACTCTTGCATTAGCAACGGGAGATCACTATGGTTCGTCGAATCCTCGTGAGTATCCATATCCTACGTCGAGAAGATCGGGCGACCCCGTATCATCTTGGTATCAGAGTGCGGTTTACTCAGTAGGATTATTTACCGTTACTTTTAGATTGATTTACTTCTGTTCCTATAGTCCATTAAAACTGAAAATTGCCACAAAAGTCTGAACCTTTAGATTAATCTGTTATTTCGTGAGTTTTGTTAAGTTCTCATCCATTAGAATTTTGTTTAGGTGCTAATCGTCGTGTTCCTTTGCGTCGCTTGATCATTGTGTTATTTCCTTTGTTTCACCTAAACCAAAAAAAACCGACCGCTACAGTGCGTGAACAGTGCCGTCAACAGTACTGCTACAGTACCACAAAAAAATCCCGTTCATCTTTGAGACTAGTCTTTGATAATTGCATTAAGAGCTGCTCTTGGTATTAATCTATATTTGTTGAAATTTCCAGTAATTGTGCAAAGAAACGCTAAACATTAGTGTCAACCACAAGTAAAAAAAAAGAAAGAAAGAAGAAGAGCCTCGGCAAAAAAAAGAGCTAATTCTAATATATTATTTCAGCTTGTGTATTTAATTTCTTTGAGCAATCTTGTGCCTTTACATTCATATTATTGCAATTGGCTAGCGTCTCTCCTAATACTTGATGCAAAACGAGCTATTTCATTATTACTTTCAGATTGCTTCCAGCTAGCTTATTCCTTTGTTTGCATTAAGTCACATTTATCTTTTCGTGTGCGTTCATAGACTTCACTTAAACTTTTTGGATCAGCACTTAGGCGAAATATTCTAGCTTGGATTATTACTTAACTTTACAACATCAAGAATTTCAGATTGCCAGGATATACACTTCCATACCAAGCTCCACCATATATCCGTTGTTGTGCAAGTAGTGAACACTCTTGAATTCGCTTAATCATCATGTTGCTGTTGTCACTTCTACCAGGTGTAAGTTTTTATTGGCCTTAATTCACTTCGGAAGAGTAAGAACTTTACTTGGGAGAGAATATAGTGAGATTGAGTGATTTCCACAATATATATGTTGCATAACTAACCATGACAGGATATTCAACAATTTGTTTCTCTTGGTGTGAACAAAATAGGAATGCATCTTCAGTATTTCGTTCCTCATGGTTGGATTCCAAACCCAACAATTTGTCTCTTCCGTTCTGTGGAAGTGAAGATCCAGAGGAGTATCTTGAATGGGAATGACGATTAGAGAAAGAGTTTAGACTTCAGAAGCTTCCCAAAGGCCAAGAAGTGATGCGAGCCACTATGCAGTTTAAAGGCTATGCTTATAGTTGGTGGCAACAATTATCTGGAAACGATTCATTAGATCTTGGTCAGATTTGAAGGTGATCATGAGAACTGAATTTGTGCCAACCTATTATGAGCGGGAATTGCTTCACCATGTGGAGAGCATCACACAAGGGAGTAACACTGTCCAAGATTACTATTATGAGTTAAAGCGTGCATTGCGATGTGCCGGTGTCACTAGTGTAATAAAAGAACAGGTATACTTCAAAAGAGGCTTAAATTGTAAGATCGATGCTGCACTTCAATATAAATATTTTAGTAGCACGCATGATCTTGTGAATCTTGCTGCACTTCAATATAAATATTTTAGTAGTATTACACATGGGAAGATGACCGAGCATGGGACTTTCCCTTCAGTCAAGAAGACATGTAGTGCTGCCCTATTGCTACAAACAACACTTGAGATGTATCAAAACCCGTGTAAGGATAAGTGCCACATAGCTAAAATGAGTGAGAGGGATAAAAAGAGTGAGTTGTGTGATTCCACCATATGTGAATTTGAGAGCATCCCAATTGAGAGTGTGAGAGAAACACCAAAAGAGAAGAAAGAGGTAGATGATGGACAAAGTGAGGTTGATTTTGAAACTAACACATTAATGTCTACTTCTAGTGTTATTTCTTACATTGAGCAGGTTAAAATTGATGATAAGGAGGGAGTTGATGAGGCGATGGGACACAAGGCGAGGTGCATGAATGGCATGGTGGTGCACGGGAGGTAGGAGGAGTGGAAGCTTCGAGGGGAGAGAACAAATCAAATGCAGTTGCTGCCTCCCTGTGTGAATTGTGCGAAAAATAGGAAACCAGGCAAAACGGTTGAGCGAGAATGAGTGATAGCAGTTTGAGGGCTGATGATGGGCCCATGTGTCGGCGCACGTAGGAGGAGGCACATTGTCTATTTTCAAGGGTGTGTGCGAGGATGAGTGACTTTTAAGAGTTTATAGTGGCATTTTTTCAAAGTATCACGTTTGAGTGACATTCTTAAATCCATGAAGATTGTGGTGGCATTTTTCAAAGCCGAAAAGACTGGAAGTTGTAAAAAAACCAAAGAACCACGTAGCCATGGGCCTCTTCTTTTTGGCTTTAGCTTTTGATTTTTCTACAGTAACTAGCTTTTAAATGAAATATCTTTTTAATGTGCGATCTACAAGTTGATCGTAGTAGACACTGTAGTGACTTCATTTATATGGATCAAAACTGCACGTGAGTTTTTCTTACTCCATACACTCTCTCACTGTCTCTCTATCAGCTATTATTATTTATTAGCCATTGCCAAAAACCACCAATCGTAGCCCAAAATAACATGCTCATAACACGAGTTTGTTGGAACCGGCCCGTCCCCACTCCCCAGCTTAAGACCAAACAGAAGTCACTAGCCTAGGGGTAGGAAACGGTAACGGATAATATATTTTATCCGATATTTGTATTTGAGAAAACGTGAATGTGGTAAGCAAAATCCGCATTCGAAAATATTTATATTCGTATTCGAGAATATTCGTATCCGTATTTGAGAATATTCGTATTTGAGACTATTTGATTTGTATTTGATTCGTTTCCTATGCTTATTGTCTGTAACCAGACAAAACCGCTAGGAATTTGTTCAACCTCTAAGAATTTATTCTATCAAGATTTATTACAGAAGTTATAGAAGGATATTCGTATTGGACCGAATTAAGTACATATTCGATTCGAATTCGTACCCGTTACGACATTCGATTTGTATCCGAAAATATTCAAATTCATAAAAATATTCAAATTCATATTTATATTATATATATAAAAGACTATTTAATCGAATTGGATCCATGCCATCCTACACCAGTCACCATCGTCCACGAACCCAATCTGAGAATTTTGGACACATGTGGACCCATGGCCCTCCGGAATTCCATTTTTGGCCCCCTGAAGCAAAACATTCCACAAATGGACCCCGTTTGAGCGCGCGATTACGGGAGGCTGCCATGTGCCCGGCCGTGCGATGCAGTACCGCACGATCAAGATTCATCCGGCGTGCGGTACGGCATCGCCTGATCGCTCGCATACGCGCCCGACCGCGCGACCTCCCGGTCCGTGCGCGCGTCTGCCTCCCTCAGCGCACGACCGTGTCGCTGAGCGCGCGTCCTCCCGCCCGAACGCGCGATCGCTGCCCGAGCGTCGTCTTGTGCCCGACCGCACGAATCTTTCGCCCGGCGTCTCGGTCTCGGCCCGTCCGTCCGTTCGGCCGAAAGGAAAAAAAGCAGCAGCACCGCTGGCTTTCTTGTACCCGGCCGCACACGTGTCAGGAGCCCAAAAACGGCCCCCTCTCCATGGTGAATGAAATGCAGACTTAAAAGCGCAAGGAGGGAGCAGAAGTGCTTGGCCAGCCGGGAAGCTCAAGCACAACTGAAACGAAGACAGAGGGAGAGAGTGAGGAAGTGAAGGAAAGTGACGAGTGAAAACCCGTAGATTTGAGTTGTGTTCATTCAGAATCTGCGGATTTTGCAAATACAAAAGTTGTAGATCGTCTCGTGCGCTTCAAGAAGAGGTAAGTCTTGTGCCCATGCAACTATAAATTTATGTTTGTCATTAGTGTATAATTAAGCAAACCATGTTTTGGTAATTGTCGTAAGGATGGCCCCCACCTAAACCCAGCAGGCCTGGTAGGAGATTATAAGGCCCAGAATAGGCCATGTGTAATGACATAACTGCCCCCAGAAGGGATAACCAGATGTAAGGGTATAACCGTAAAAGCACTCCTCATGTGTATATATATATGAGAGTAAGCCATGGGGAGGGGCCATGGCACATATCTTCATCACTCTCCACTACCATCTCTCTCTGCTTGGTGCAGAGCCACAACAGCTTGGCGCCGTCCGTGGGGAGGACAGACAAGCTCAAGACCGAAGAAGAAGGATGGCACCAAAAAACTTCTTCAGGCGACGAAGGGAAGAAGAAGCGGCGGGCGGAGCATCGTATGAGTACCGGGCGGCGGCGCGGCTAGCGACGCGGGCGCGACGGCCAAAGACGTTGACGTCCGCGGCGGCGACCAACCTCGTCACCGGCACCGCGACGACCAACCCGTCATCGACACGCGACGACCCACCCGCCACCGGCGTTGCGAGTGGACGGACCGCGGTCGAAGACGCCGACGCGGTGCGGCCACAACCGATCCCGCCGACGCAACGACACCGACCTCGCCGCCCCATCGCAACCCTCGCCGGGCGGCGCGACCGGTGGTTCGAGGTAGCCACGACGGAGCGACCGGCAGCTCGGGACCGCGACGCTGGTCGTCCCCGCGCCGATCCGCCGTCGGGAGCACCGGCAACCCGCTGCACCGGCGATGGAAGGTGCCCTGCGGCGGCTCTCAGCGCGTTCGGCGGGAGCTAGGGGACCCGCGGGCTGTCGAGATATGCAAGAGGCTCGAGTCGCAGCGCGCGCCAAGATCGCGCCGAGCCCACGCCGGAGAGGGCGGACAGTCGCGAAGCCCCCACGTCTAGCCGCGTGCCGCTGCAGCGCGTGGACCCGGAGTCCCCCCTCTCGGCAGGGCTGCAGCAGGCGCATGGCCCGAAGACTTCAAGTTTCCTAGCGCCATCGACTCGTACAAAGGCGACACGGACCCCCGTGAGTTCGTGCGCGTATACGAAACCGCGATCGAAGCCGCGGGCGGAGACAACATCACGATGGCGAAGGGACTCCCCCTCGCGCTGCAAGGAGTGGACTTTCCTCATCAGGACCCCCTGGTCATCCGGGTCACCATCGCGGGATGCGACGTGGGGCGCGCCTAGGTGGACGGTGGTAGCTCCGCGAACGTATTATTTGCGGTGGCCTTCGACCAGATGGGGATCCCTCGAAGCCGCCTGGGGCTCTCGGGAATCCCACTGCAGGGCTTCGGGGGACAGCCCCTGCAGGCGCTGCACCAAATCGGCCTCCAAGTCTCCTTCGGCCGAGATGACAATGTGCGGACCGAAGATGCCACCTTCGACGTGGTCGATCTTCCGTATCCCTACAATGCCATACTAGGCCGCCCAATCCTCAACTCCTTCGGCGCGGTACCACATCACGGCTACCTATGCATGAAGATCATGGGTCCCCGGACCATCATCACCGTCCGAGGCGACCAAGACATGGCCCGGCGCATCGAGCCAGGTACTAGGTGCCCGCGCCGCCAAGCCCAGTGGTGCTCTAGAGTCGGCGGGCCCGCAGACGTCGGCGACTAGAGGCTTTGGCGCACCAAGGGCAAGCGGTTAGTATATCTACCCTTTGTAGTTGCTCACCCGCGCAAACGGGGATGTAATGAAGATCGCCGTTTGCCGCTAATCTTTCTTTATCACGCGCAAGTACGCGGTGAAGGCGTGCGCAGATTTAGCCAACGCGCGTTCCGCAGATATCATCGAAGTCGCATGTTCGCAGTGCACTCGCCGTAGCTGAAGTGCGGGCTGAGTATAAACCAAAGACGACGTTCGCGTGTGCACTCGCCAAGCTGTGGGCACGGATCGAGTATAAACCAAAGACACATTCGCGTGTGCACTCGCCGTAGCTGTGGTACGGGCCGAGTATAAATCAAGTCGCATGTTCGCGTGTACTCGCCGCCGCCAAAAGGTGACAGGTCGAGTATAAACAAAGACGCACGTTCGCGTGTGCACTCGCCGTAGCTGTGGTACGGGCTGAGTATAATCGAAGTCGCATGTTCGCGTGTGCACTCGTCGTAGCCAAAGGTGACGGCCCGAGTATAAACAAAGACGACGCGTTGGCGTGTGCACTCGCCGTAGCCAAAAGGTGACGGGACCGAGTATAAACAAAGACGACGTTCGCGTGTGCACTCGCCGTAGCTGTGGGTACGGGTGAGTATAAATCGAAGTCGCATGTTCGCGTCGCACTCGCCGTAGCCAAAAGGTGACGGGCCCGAGTATAAACAAAGACGCGCGTTCGCGTGTGCACTCGCCGTAGCTG
Source organism: Dendrocalamus sinicus (assembly GCA_036346575.1). Taxonomy (NCBI): domain Eukaryota; kingdom Viridiplantae; phylum Streptophyta; class Magnoliopsida; order Poales; family Poaceae; genus Dendrocalamus; species Dendrocalamus sinicus. The sequence goes on from CM070647.1 coordinate 23,942,687, forward strand.
TGGTGCGGGCTCGAGTATAATCGAAGTCGCATGTTCGCGTGTGCACTCGCCGTAGCCAAAGGTGACGGGCCCGAGTATAAACAAAAGACGCGCCGGGGACGCCCTCGCGCGCCCCACGGACTTTAAATAAGACGTAGCGTCGAGGTCCGCCTCTGCACGCACAAGTCTCGGACTATAAAGAAGACGTGGCGTCGAAGTCCGCTTCCGCGCGCACTCGATCCACGGACTTTAAATAAGACGTAGCGTCGAGGTCCGCCTCCGCACGCACAAGTCTTCGGACTATAAAGAAGACGTAGCGTCGAGGTCCGCCTCCGCACGCACAAGTCTCCGGACTATAAAGAAGACGTAGCGTCGAAGTCCGCTTCCGCACGCACCAGTCCACGGACTTTAAATAAGACGTAGCGTCGAGGTCAGCCTCCGCACGCACAAGTCTTCGGACTATAAAGAAGACGTATCGTCGAGGTTCGCCTCCGCACGCACAAGTCTCCGAACTATAAAGAAGACGTAGCGTCAAAGTCCGCTTCCGCACGCACGATCCACGGACTTTAAATAAGGCGTGGCGTCGAGGTCGACCTCCGCACGCACAAGTCTCGGACTATAAAGAAGACGTGGCGTCGAAGTCCGCTTCGCGCGCACTAGTCCACGGACTTTAAATAAGACGTAGCGTCGAGGTCCGCCTCCGCACGCACAAGTCTCTGGACTATAAAGAAGACGTAGCGTCGAGGTCCGCCTCCGCACGCACAAGTCTCCGGACTATAAAGAAGACGCAGCGTCGGTTCGCTCGCGCGCACTATCCACGGACTTTAAATAAGACGTAGCGTCGAGGTCCGCCTCCGCACGCGCGAGTCTCCGGACTATAAAGAAGATGTAGCGTCGAAGTCCGCTTCCGCATGCACCAGTCCACGGACTTTAAATAAGACGTAGCGTCGAGGTACGCCTCCGCACGCGCGAGTCTCCGGACTATAAAAGCACGGCAAACCGCGGAGGTCTGCCTCAGCATACGTCAGTCTGCGGACTATCCGCTCTAAGGAACCCTGGCTCAGCTACTTCGCCAGCGGTGGCATCAACACACAGCGCATATCCTAAAATGCCAGGAAGTCTCGTGATACCGGAAAAACCACATGCACAAAGGTCGGCGACATCCCGCGCTCTAAGCCGCTACCCCGCTGGTTCGCCCCAACACGCGCTAAAGTTGGGGCCTCGCCGAAGACGGCCGGCTCGCCAAAAGTCAGCGACTCTTGACCCTTCGCCGGCGTCGGCGCGTCGGGTTGAAAGGTCGGCCGCCGGCCGGTCCCAGCAAGGAAGCTGCCGGGACATAGGTGAAAGTCGAATGCGAGGCAGCAAGTGTGTACTTTATTCGCAAAGACAAGGAACGATGCAAAGCACGCCTACACCTAGGCACCACGGCGTCGAACTGCGGGTTCCCGCGCCGGAGGGCCCAGCGCCACCATCGTCGCGTCGAGGACCCGTCCCAGAAATTGGCGAGGCTCCCGTCCCGTGAGCGACTCGGGCTCGATTAAATGCAGCATCCGCCCGACGTGACCCCGATCCGGTCGAAGAAGGGCCCGAGGCAAGGCGGCGGAGCGGATGGTGCCGACATTACTCGGCCCGGCGGGCATCTCGGCCGGGATCATCCAGCACGGCGACATGCGTACAACCACGGTGCTGCAGGAGCGCGCACACCAAGCATGCCGATGTGTACGCGCAGTGGGTGCCGAAGGACGTCGCCGCGTCGCGCACGACGTTGGCGGCATCCCCGACCCAGCGGAGCGTCCGAGACAGCTCCTCCGGGCCGAAGGCGCGGCCCGGCACCTTAGCTACCAGCCCTTGAAGATGGCTCTCCAGCGCTTGCATGGCGTCCCACGCAACCACCGAGACGTCGCCCAGCGTCCGGTTGCGCTCCGCTAGAGTCAAGGCAAGCTCGCCTTTTTCCTTCTCTAGCGGCGACCGCTCCAGAGCCCATCCGCTCCTCCGCGAACTTTTGTTCAGCAACTGCCGCGGCCGACTCGTCTTGCCGACGCGGCAAGTCCTCGGCGTGCGCCCTCGCTTCGGCGCATTCCGCTTCCAGCTGGCGGATGCGGGCGTCTGGCGAGCGGGCGCCGAGGCTTCAGCAGCTCCTCCTCGGCGGCCCGCAGCCTATCCTCGAGCGCTTTTGGCCACGAGCATAGGCCGTTGCGGGGCTGCCCGCCCAGACAAGTGTCGTAGAATGGAAAAGACTTAGCAAACTCGGCTAAACTCAGCGTGGTCGCATGAGTACCACCTCACCCCGCACACCTCGGCGTCCTCGGGCGCCCGCACCGTAGGCTGCGGCGCTATGGTCGGCGCTTCGTGGCGCGTCATTCACAATCCGCGCCACGCCCTCGGCGTCTCCGAGGCGGCACGAAGTCCGCGGGCCCACGTGCTCGGAGGCCCCATGTTCGCCGAGTGCCCCTCCGGAATGAGCAACGCTGTAAACGAGGATCTGGTGAGCACCCCAAGGCATAAAAGCATACACCGAGTAAGCTAAGCCGCCCTACCTCCGTGCGAGAGGAATGGTCTCACCGCGGCGAGGCCTCGCGTTCGGGAGGGCGACGGCCGTCCTCACGCGCGGCGGCGTGGCGAGAGGGGCGAGAGGCGCATAGGCGCGCAGGCCCCGGTGCTTGCGCTGGAGTCCCACAGGCTTCTAATGCCCGTGGCCACGAGAACCCCCGCGGTGTCCGGTGGAGCTCCGGCCGCACACACGGCCGTTTGGCCGGGGCAGCCAGCAGTGACACCGCCCCCGCAGCCGCGGTTGAGGAAGACCTCGCGGCTGCCGCGCCCGGGGGCGAAGGTTCCACGGTGGCAGTTGTCGCAGGGGGCACCTCGGTTCCCGCTGCTGCTAGTAAAGGCAGCACGGCTACGTGCGCCCCCGCGGAGGGTGCCTCCAGCACCACAGCGGTCGCGGTCGAGGGCTCCACCACGGCATCGCTGGTCCGCACGGGGTCCGCCTCGGCGACTTCGGCGGGCGGTGAAGCTTCCCCCCTTCGGCTGCCCGCGGCACACCCGCCGTCCGGGACGCTCGCTGAAGACACCTCGCCTTCGGCGCCTGCGCCACCCAAGTCCGAGTCGGCATACCTAGCCGAGTCCGACTCTGCGTCCGCCACGCCCTCAGAAACACTAGCGGCAGGCGCCCCGCTGCGGCCCCTCTTCCGAGACGGGGCCTTCTTCTTCTTCGCTCCACCATCGCCTGGAGCGACATGGTCCGGCACGGCAAGGCCCAAGACCTCGCACACGCGGTTTATTCGCCCCAGCCCCGCCTTGGCGATAGCAGACACGCGCTGCTCATGCTCCCTGGCGGTGTACGGCCCCAGGAATACGCGCGCGACTTGCTCCGCCTCCTCCAAGGAAATCTCTGAAGCAAAGGAGAATAGCATCAGTACACAACGCATTTCGCGTCAACAAAGGAGGGACGCGATCGAGGCTTACGAGGACCGGGCGGCGCCGGCAGCGAGCAAACCCATGGCGAAACATTGTCGTCTCGACGCCTCTCGGCGGCAAGACGCCAGTCGTAGGCAAGCGGCGCCACGCCGTACATCACGTACTCCACGCCGCCGCTGGGATCCGGAGCCCCGCGTCGAAAAAGGCAACGAAGACGACCGCCTCCGACCTCTCGGGATGCGGTTCCGTCTCGTCGGCGGTGGGCAATCGTACGTCTTGGCGCCCGGACAACTTCCCCGCGCGCAGGAGCCCTTGGAGCGTCTTCTCGGTCACGAGCGAGGGGCCTAGCTCGCCGGAAAACGTGCCTTCCTCCTCCGCCACCAGCCGCTCCTGGTCCGCCGCCGCCGGGTCGCGCTCGTGGAGCGCGTACTTCACCGTCAACGGCGAGGACCGCCGGCGAACGTCAGGGCCACCAACCGCCTGTCCGAGCTCGCTACTGGAGGCCATCGCTTCCCACAAAAAGACTGCAGCGGTGAAGATAGCGCGAAGGTGTAGAAGGCGGAGCAGACAGCAAAGAGGGCGTAAAGGTGCGGGGACGCTGCTACCGGGGGGCTATATCAAGCCACCTCGCCCATACCGCCGCTACCGAAGCGTCGCAACGGTCCGCGTGCCGGATGCAACCGCAGCGGTGTAAAGGCCCGCCCCGCACGATTCCCCGTAATTGAAGGCGAAGGGTCGCGAAGGTCCGTGTACGAGGCGCGACCGCAGTCGTACAAGCGCCCGTCCAGCACAACGCCCCACCCAACGTGGGAAGGTCATCACCACGGGCGCCAAGGACCATCACAACACGGCGTTACCTAGCCGCTATTATAGGCGCACGGTGAGCGAGGATCACAACAGACTCGGCGCGCGCCATTCACTGCCCGCCCCGTGTCCCCCTTGCCTAGGGAAGAGGCGAGCGGCTGCAAACACGCAACCGTCCACATCCCGCCGCCCACCCGTCATAGGCCGCCGCGTGCCCCGGGCGCGTCGGGCCGCACAAGACGGAACCTAACCTGGCGCACCGGGGCCGCGTGATTCCGAGAACCTTTACAGCCCAAGACCACATCACAAGACCCCAAGTCACCGCCCACGCGGCGGTGTTCGCGGGGCGCGTCTACTTCGACCAGGCACCAGCTTCGCCGCCACCCGTTCGAGGGGTAGGGGACGGAGCGTGCGCGCGTCTACCGACCGAGGCCAGCCGCGCCACCCGCTCGAGGGGTAGGGGCGGAGCGCGCGCGCGTCCTTTCGACGAGGCGCCCCGCCGCGCCACCCGCTCGAGGGGTAGGGGCGGAGCGCGCGCGCTGCCGACCGAGGCCGCCGCGCCACCCGCTCGGTAGGGGCGGAGCGCGCGCGCTCTGCCGACTAGGCCCGGCCGCGCCACCCGTTCGACGCGTAGGGGACGGAGCGCGCGCGTCTACTTCGACTAGGCGCCGGCGAGGCCACCCATTCGAGGGGTAGGGGCGGAGCGCGCGTCTACTTCGACGAGGCGCCGGCCGCCCCACCCGTTCAAGGGTAGGGGCGGAGCGCGCGCGTCTACCGACCAGCGCCGGCCGTCGCCACCGCTCGAGGGGTAGGGGCGGAGCGCGCGCGTCTACCGACCAGCGCCGGCTTCCCGCCACCCGCTCGAGGGGTAGGGGACGAGCGCGCGTCTTTCGACCAGCGCCCGCCGCGCCACCGCTTGAGGGGTAGGGGACGGAGCGCGCGCGTCTACCGACTGGCGCGCCGGCCGCGGCCACCCGTTCGAGGGGTAGGGGCGGAGCGCGTCGCGCTCTTTCCGACCAGGCGCCACCCCGCGCCACCCGCTCGAGGGGTAGGGGATGGAGCGTCGCGCGCGTCTGCCGACTAGGCGTCGGCCGCGCCACCCGCTCGAGGGGTAGGGGACGGAGCGCATGCGTCTATTTCGACGAGGCGCCACCACGCGCCACGCGCTCGAGGGGTAGGGGCGAGCGCGCGCGTCTGCCGACCAGCGCCGGCCGCGCCACCCGCTCGAGGGGTAGGGGCGGAGCGCGCGACGCCTACCGACTGGCGCCGGCCGCGCCACCCGCTCGGCGGTAGGGGCGGAGCGCGCGTCTCACTCCGACGAGGCGCCACCTTCACGGCCACCCGCTCGAGGAGTAGGGGACGGGCGCGCGCGTCATTTCGACCAGCGCCCGGCCGCGCCACCGCTCGAGGGGTAGGGGCGGAGCGCGCGCGTCTACCGACGGCGCCCGGCCGCGCCACCCGCTCGAGGGGTAGGGGCGGAGCGCGCGTCGCTCACCAGACTAGGCGCCGCCGCGCCACCCGCTCGAGGGGTAGGGGCTGAGCGCGCGCGTCTACTTCGACGAGGCGCCAGCTTCACCGCCACCCGTTCGAGGGGTAGGGGACGGAGCGCGCGCGTCTACTTCGACGAGGCGCCAGCTTCCCAGCCACCCGTTCGAGGGGTAGGGGACGGAGCGCGCGCGTCTACTTCGGAGGCGCCAGCTTCGCAGCCACCCGTTCGAGGGGTAGGGGACGGAGCGCGCGCGTCTTCCGACCAGCGCCGGCCGCGCCACCCGCTCGAGGGGTAGGGGCGGAGCGCGCGCGCTCTACCGACTGGCGCCCGGCCGCGCCACCGTTCGACGGGTAGGGGACGAAGCGCGCGCGCTCACCGATGAGGCGCCACCGCGCCACCCGTTCGAGGGGTAGGGGACGGAGCGCGCGTCTACCGACCAGCGTCGGCCGCGCCACCCGTTCGAGGGGTAGGGGACGGAGCGCGCGCGCTCTTCGACTAGGCGCCGGCCGCGCCACCCGTTCGGCGGGTAGGGGACGGAGCGCGCGTCTACCGACTAGGCGCCGGCCGCGCCCACCCGTTCGAGGGGGGGGACGGCGCGCGAGTCCACTTCGGCGGCGCAAAGCAAGGCGGGGGTCTTGCCCTGCGAAATCTGCCTCGTTTTCCTTAACAGGCCACCTACAGTGCATCAACAGACAAGGTAATGCCGACGGGCTCCCTGAGGAACACCGACTGTAGGTAGGCCTGTTAAGAAAACAGTAGACCTCGTTGCCGCCTCTGAGCGCGGTGCGGGATCGGGAAGTGTGGTGGATGTCCATAACCGCGTGATTAAGCTCCGGAAAAATAGACCTCATACGTGCATCAACATTCCCCAAGCCAATGACACCCGTGAATGTTGATGCACCGCAGGCCCATTTTAGGGAACGGCTTCTATCACAATATACGCAGGAGCAACGCCTCACCAGCGCCATATATATACCCCAGTCAGCAGGGGAGCCAACCGGCGGAAGGCCAATCGGCAGAAGTCCCACTGCCGGAAGTCCGCCGCCATATTAATGGTCACGACGCCTCAATGCCCGCTCCGTGCCAAGCATGCTGCACCATGTGGACGCCCAGAAGTCCGAGCGCCGCAGCAGCGCGCACGTCTGCTTCAGCCACAGCGCAGCTCCGAAAGTTTGGAAAAGTTCACAGGCCGCGGGGATGGAGGGGGCCAAAGGACTCGGCAACATGGCTTCGGCCTTGTGAAGCCCTTTACCATGAGAGGCTCCTGTCGTAGGGATGGCCCCCACCTAAACCCAGCAGGCCTGGTAGGAGATTATAAGGCCCAGAATAGGCCATGTGTAATGACATAACTGCCCCCAGAAGGGATAACCAGATGTAAGGGTATAACCGTAAAAGCACTCCTCATGTGTATATATATATATATATGAGAGTAAGCCATGGGGAGGGGCCATGGCACTTATCTTCGTCACTCTCCACTACCATCTCTCTCTCTGTTTGGTCTGTAGCCACAACAGTAATGTTATTTTATGTGAATGTTTGGTACGGTATGTGTTTGTAGCAAATCTTGTATATTTTAGGCATGATGTATTGTAGTGTATGTAATATTGTACTGTGAACATACGTATTGTAGTGTAGTTTAATGTTGTGCGAAAATATGAACTTGCAGATGTGTAGATATTGAGAAAGTACATATTTATCTTAGAGCATTTGTAGATGATTCACAATATTAGCAGGATTAGGGGAACCGTGTTTCGTTAATGTTCTTATAAGCCAATACGGTGTGTATGTTGTAGGTAAACATGATGCATGATATATTGTAGTGTAGAAAATGCCGTATTTATTTGTTGAAGTTACGTAGTGTAATGTAGTTATTTTTTTATGAACATACGTGCTTACATGTGTAGGTGTTGAAAAAGTAAATATTTATGTTAGATAGATTACAGACAATTTGTATAATTGGTAGGCTTATACAATTTTTGGTGAAGAAAAGTGAGGAGCGAAAGCCGGAAGAGTTGAGTTGTTTTCGTTTGGAATCAGCGGATTTGGCAAGTACAAAAGTTGTAGATCGTCTCGTGAGCATCCAAGAGGTAAGTTTTGTGCCCGTGCAACTATAATTTTATGTGTGTCATTAGGCTTTAATTAAGGAAACCATGTTGTGTTACTGTTATTTTATGTCAATCTTTTATACGCTATGTATGTATAGCAAATCTTGCATATGTTAGGCATGATGTATTGTAGTGTATATAGTGTTTTCCTTTTTTTGTGAACATACATACTGTACAGTAGTTTAAGTTAGGTGGAAAATATGAAGTTGTAGTGTGTAGACGTTGAGAAAATACATATTTATGTTAGAGCAATTGTAGGTGATAACAATAGTACCAAGATTAGAAGCATATGATTAGAAATAAATTTGGTATATTAGAATTAAAATATAATAGCAGTCATAGAAAGTTATAGTAGAGCTACATAAAGACTATATTAAGTTAAAGTTAGAAAATATTCTAGTGTAAATAATGTGTAGGTGTTGAAAAAGTAAATATTTATGTTGGAGCATTTGTAGGTGGTAAATTTGTAGTAGTTAGATTAGAGACAATTTGTATAATTAGTATGCTTAGTGAATGACCGTAGTATGAAGGTCATTTGATGGAAATAAAAATGATATGAATATTTAATTTGATGTATGATACAATTTGAAAGTAAAATAGTTACAAATAAATCGTAGATTTAGAAATACAAAACATATAGTAATCGAAACTGTTAATTAGATGGTACGATTGTTACATGCTGTGTACTAAAATGGTTGATTATGCACTTATGGTAGGTACGCAATGGCTGGCATTGAACAATTGTTCGTGTTTTATGGGAGTGGTCTCGTACGTGATGGGCCGTATGGGGCGGACCTGACAAATTGCGAGCGGATCGTGATCCGGGCACCTGGTCTGAGCGCCATGAGCTTGTCTGAGCTACGGAGGTGTGTCCGTTCAGTGTTCGATCGGCGGACCGCAAGGAAGAAGTTCGATCGAGGCGCCTATGCCTCAATGGTGGATGATGGAAGGAGAGCATATGGCAACCGAAGGTGACCAATGACGCCTCATGGGCGAACTACATGGAGGTCGTGTGCAACCCTAATGCTGCGATCTATGGCGTGCCAATGGTGTATGTCGAGTTCGTGGAGAGGCGTAATCATCGACCATGGTTGGTTCGGATCACCGGTGGAGATGTAGTGCACAGGTTCAGCTCGGCGGTCATGAAGACGCTTGTGCGGGAGAACATGTGGGCGAGGAAGTGGGTGATGAAGACGAGAGGAGGCGTGTGCAGAATTTCCAGCCCAACGAAGGTGTGGACAAGAGGTGGTGGGCCGTCCGTATTGACTGTCACGAGTATCTTGGGGACCAGGTGGAAGAAGAGGGCAGCGAGGAGGATGAGGAGGTTGACACAGGCAGCCCGGAGAGGACGAGGATGGCGAAGGTGCAACCGAGGGGTGGTAGGTCGTGTTGTGACCACGGAAGGTGCGTGTCGTGTCGTCGATCGACGACATTGCAGCGGCAGCCCTAGTTCTGCCACAGGCGGGGGAGGGAGAATGGGGGTTCAGCGAGGGCGCACTGTTTTTGGGGCAGTGCTTCCGTAATAAGAGCGCTGTCCAGCAGGCTATTGCTAGACATGCCGTCAACATAAGCCGGACGTATCGGGTCCACAAGTCAAAGCCGGATACGTACGTTGTGAAGTGTGTCGACGGGTCATGTGGTGGCAAAGTCCGTGCACAATGGTACAAGGGCGTTGGCACGGAGTTCCGGATAACGGTGCTGCAAGATCACAGTTGCGAGCTTGCGGGCCCAGTACATAGACACCGCAACATGACATCATCCTATGTTGCGGAGTTGGTCACACACCTCGTCCAGGCGGATGTGTCAATTACCCCGAAGGTTCTAATGGCAGAAGTAGCGAACACGGCGGGCTACGAAGTGAGCTACAAGAAGGTATGGCGGGCGAAGCGAAAGGTGCTGCACGGTATGTTTGGGACGAACGAGGAGGCGTACGACCTGGTCCCAAGAATGCTGCACCAAATTTCACAATCAAACCCAGGCACTTACATAAACAAGCAGGAGAGGGTCCATCCTACGGAGGGCCCGAACTACTTCATTCTTGACAGGGTGTTCTGGGCCTTCCATCAGGCGATACAAGGGTTCAGGTGGTGCCGTCCAGTGCTAACCGTAGATGGGACGTTCCTATCCGGCAAGTACAAGGGTACAATTCTCACCGCAGTTGCAGCCGATGCAAATGACCAGTTATTCCCAGTGGCATTTGCAATTGTGGAGAACGAGAATATAGAAAGTTGGCTTTGGTTCCTTTGCAATTTGAAGCATGCCATAGTGCAAGAATGCCCTGAAGTGTGCATTATCTCCGACCGCAATGCAATGCAAGCTTGCTGTCTGTGTTGCGAACGTTGCAGAATGGGACGCAGCCCCCTTCCAGTGGAATGATGTGAAGAACCGCTGGTGTATGAGGTATATTGCAGCGAACTTCCACAGAAGGTTCCGTAGCAAAGACCTAATGAAGATGTTCAAGAAGCTATGCATGCAGAACCAGAAGCGGAAGTTTGACACCTTGTGGAGGCAGCTAGATCAGGAGGCTACGAAGCATGTGCATACGAGCGGGGGCCGTGGGGGCTCCACAAGACTCGGGTATTCTCACAATGGGTTCACCCAATGCACGACTTAGAAATGTGGTCTTTGTTGCACGACACCGGTGGGGCAAGGTATGGGCCCATGACAACCAACATGTCCGACGTTTACAATGGTGTCTTGAAGGGCGTCAGATCCCTGCCGATCACGGCAATCGTGGCCGAGACTTGGAACCGTGCACTCGGGTACTTTGTGAATAGAGCCATGATGGCGCGAAGCACCTTGAGGAAAACAAGCAATACTGAGGTCATGCGGCCTTCATGGACGGGAAGATGGAGAAGGCTCGATCCCACATTGCTCGGCCCATTGATGGCTTAAGGAGGAAGTTTGAGGTCCGCATAAGGCGTAAGTATGTCATGGGTCACATTAGAGGGGAGCGCAGCGGTATGCACGATTGGTGATGAAGCATCTTGCACCGCAACAAGCCCGGCTTCGCACAAGCCATGCTCCCATGTGTACGCGGCTGCGTTGTATGGAACCAGCGTCGACACAAGACATCTCCAAGTACTACGACATGCGAGACTTGTACACAACCCGGAGTGCAGAGTTCCATTCGTGCACGGGTAGACATGCACTACAGGAATTATGGCGGGAGATAAAGTGGGTGCCCAACGATGCATTGAAGCATGTCGGTCGTGGAAGACGACAAAGCCGTCGCATCCGCAACGACATGGATGAGAGCCAGCGAGGGGATCGTGTTCGGCGCCCGAAGTGTAGGCTATGCAAGACGATTGGCCACTCCCTCAGTAAGTGCCCAAACAGGCCGGCATCAAGCAACGCTCCGTAGTAGCGAACACGGCGGATATGTAATGTATTATTCAGGAGGTGTACGCTGAATTGTTGGCTCGATGTAGCTATGTCTTGCACATTACCATGTTATGTATGTTTTCGCACATTCCATATGTTTCCTTGTCGTGTGGGTCATATTCGTGTGCACAATGTATGTATGTTTTGGTACATTCTGTACATTTCCCTGTCATTACATTCGTTGTTAATTATGTTGTTATTTGTTGCACATTTTGTGATAATGTACACTAACTTGTTATCCTTCTTTGGCAGGATATGGCGTTCGAGCTGCTAGACCCCCGTTGGGACGAGCACCACCAATGCCATGTGTGGTTGTCTGGAGACGCACACGGGCCTCCTTGCTTCGTCCTTAGGTGATGAGGCGATGGGGTCCCGATCTTCCGATAGGATGATAACTATCGATTTTGGCGGAGGCGACCCTTGCGATCCGACTACAACCGAACGACGTCGCTTGCGCCTTAGCAATCGCTGAACCACACTCCAAGTTGTTATCAACCGTGCCAAGAATGCGGTTGACCTGACCACGAAGGTCTATTCCTGCATGCAACCGAAGAACACGCAAGAACAAGATAACAAGCAATCTGAAATTGCAAATATTGATATGAAGATCAAAGGTGGGACTCAAGGCTGTCTTGACAGTGGTCGTCCGACACAATCAAGAACAGTTTGCATAATAGCTAAACCTAAACTCAACAAAATCCAAGTCCTAGCAACGGAGGCGCGACTCCTTTATAGGAGAACAACCAGGAGGGGCGTCCAAAGTGCATGCTCTAGGGTTACAAGGCCCATGGGCCCAATTGGTGGTGGCGCAGCACCCTTTGACTCGGACTCAAAACCAACGTGGATTGTTTTGATGATTGCAGCCGGCTCGGATGGAATTTGAAGATGAGGTTGGATCCGTTGGAAAGTAGACTTCATAAGCTTTCCATGAAGTACAAGAACGTCCCAAACGGAGTCCGTATGAGAAAGTTACGTTCGTTTCAACTTGCACCATTGCAGCAGTCCGAATCTGATTCCAGTACGTGACCAACACGGACTCTTTTGATGATTGCGGCTGTCTCGGATAGAATTTGGAGATGGGGTTGAATCCTTTAGAAAGTAGACTTGATAAGCTTTCCATCAAGTCCAAGAACGTCTCAAACGGAGTCCGTATGAGAAAGTTACGTCCGTTTAAACTTGCACCATTGCAGCAGTCCGAGTCTGATTCCAAAACGTGTCCAACTCGAATTCGTGCTTGACTTGGTCTCAAAGTGACGTGGTGACCTCCGTTATTCCTTCCATGCATGTCCAGGACTCCATGTCCCTTTCCTTCATCCTTTTCCAAATTCCTAAGCACAATTAAATCACTTGTATTAGGTAGCGGTCTATTCTCAGTAACATATGAAGGCTGAAGAAACGAATTCATCTTTAGTTCAATCTTGATATTGGCCGCGATTGTCGTATGTGTTTGTGGCGTGGTCACATCATCCTCCCCTTCTTGATAGAAAACCGTCCTCGGTTTTAGCATATGTGTAGCCTCACGTATTGCATGATCTTCATCATAAATCTCGGTACATAATAACAAACGCAACAAACTCTCATTATGTAATATCATACGTTCTTTATCACACAAAGTAAAACCTTTTGAAACGAGCTCACCTTATAATTTAAGTGATGCGTAGGAGCTCTTGTAATTGGAACAACAAGCATAGCAAATATGGTTGTATCCATAGGGTCGTGTCCTCATCATCCTCCCTTCTTGAAAACAAAGCCGTCCTCGGCTTTTGATAAACCAAAGTATGGTAACAAAGAAGCCAAGGTGTATGCATGGTATATGTATATGTCATCTGTTTTATGAGTTCTTCGTTGTTGCACAATTAATGTTATAACACAGCAACAATCATAAAAGCTCATGGTATTATTAACCCAAAAGTAATCATATATGTTAATGAACAAATCAAAATTTCTCACACAAGAATTATCGCAACTTGTTTTGCAAATGTAAGTGAAGCATTTATGCAATTCAAATCCTTGAAGTTGTAAACTTGTTGTGGTGGCACATATAGGCAAAGCTACAACTTTTGGAATCAAACAAAGTTTATCCATATAATCAGATTTCAATTGAGCAATAACAAATTCATCTAGTAAGGGTGAAAATATTTGCAAGTTCTTCCATACATCAATTTCATTATTCAGATTGCCAATGTTAGATGGTTCAATAAGAGAAGAACACATAGGCATTGAATGATTACTAAAATTTATTTTTCTTTCATAATGAACAAGATTGAGCATACAAGAGTTGTTGTTCAAAACAACAAGCTGCAATTCATCCATGTGGTCACAAGTTATGCATATTCGATATACAAGAAATTGATTTCCTACACCATAATCTCCAATCAAATTAAACTTATACCCAGGGGTGTAAGCACTAAACAAGAATTTTGAACATGTAAGTTCAGAAACTTTCTCCAAAGCATGTGACAATTTCATAGGAAGATCCAACATGATGTAACACAATGAATTGGCAGGAGAAATTCTAGTTAAAACTTCTTTATGTCTAACCAAAGCCACATGATCATTGTATGTGATTAATTCATCACATGAATCACTCAAAACAGTAGGCAATTCAATTATTTTTTGACAAGGTGCACTCAACGTATTCTCAACACTCAAATCAATGCAGTGTGAATTCTCTACTTGAAATATGGGCATGTCGAATTGTTTTCCACTAAGTTTTGCTCTAAAATAGCATGAACGGTGCATAATTGTTGTTCTTCACAAGCATACTCACCGTGAGTGATGATAGCACCATGATCTTTACCTTTTGGCTCCCCTCGGATGATGTAGGTGCATCCATCTCCTCATCTTCGTTCTCAACGAATGGAATCGATGGTTCAATCAACTCATGCTCCTTTTGACATGGTTCTCAACCGCACGCAAGTTGTTAGTCACGAAAAAGGCACAAACATGGGTTTGCTCTCATGTTTCTTATCATCAAGCACTCTCAATTTCTTCTCAATCGACGTTCAACATTACATGCAAGTATAAACAAATGAGGAGAGAATTATATTCTTTGTGAATGAGAAGGTCCTGAATTTCTTTATTAAGGCCACGTAAGAATCTATTCTCTGTAGCTTCACATGTTCCTCTAAGCCACAACGCAACAAAAGAGCTTTCAATTCTTCATAGTATTCACTTACGCTTCTCCTACCTTGTTCTAAACGTTGCAATCTGCTTAACAAGTCACGTGAATAATATGAAGGAACAAATGTAGATCTCATCACTCGTTTCAAAACATTCCAAGTTTTAGGTACATGTGGTAGTCTACATTGTTTCCTCCACCAAAATAATGTGAAATCGGTGAATTCACTAGTAGCACCCTAACTCTTTCATCATCGGAAAATCATAGCATGCAAAATTTCCATCTAATTGTATTTCCCAATCAAGATAAGCTTCGGGTCATATCTACCAAAAATGGCGGAATTGTAAACTTGGCATCATCATCACATACCTCTCTTGTTAACCTACCTGTGCCTTGTTGATTTTGTTGAAGTCGACAACGGTCGTGATCATTGGATCCCTCAATTCATTGTTGATGGTGGTGAGGGTCTTATTAATACGATCCAACAAGTTGTTGGTCTCACAAAATTGCTACAATGTGATCTTGAACCTGTCATGGTTAGTAGAAAACAAGGAAATACACTAGAATTATGTAAGTCCCTATAAACTACTAGGAGGTGGAGCTTATGAGTCACACATCTCTCGAACTCTTACCAAGCTCTTACAAGTTCTTACCAATGCAAAACAGTGGTGCAACCGGTGGTGGTTCGTGATAACTTAACTCAAGTGATGAGTATAGCGATTGCAAGGTACAGCGAGACCTGTTCGGTTGTAGAAAAGTGGAGCTTGGATAGGCTATGTATTTTGTAGCAAAGGAAAACAATCAATTAATTTCAGAAATTGCACAGAATTGAATTATAGTTCGCATCTAGCACTTAGCCTATGTTACTGATCAACCAAAGATGGAAGAAGGCTAAAATAAGTGTATGGCAATGTATGGGAATGGTAAATACAAGATAATTCGATCGAATGCAATCTGGAATTGAAGAACACAAGGATTGTTCCAAAACTTGGAAACTGAAGATTTCTGTCCACTGGACAGTGCGTCGGTATTTCGGCCGTAACTTTTTGTCAGTTGCCTTTTTTTCAATGATTCTTTTTTTTCCGTTTTCTGACGGCTTTTTCTACAACTTTTGTTTTTGGGCCACGGTCTGGAAACCGACCTAAAAATTCGTACAAAATTCACAAGTGCCGACTGTTGCAGATTCAATCTGGAATTTTGGGTCAACTTCCACCGCACATATCTCTTAACTGCCTTGCTGGAATGTCGTGAAATTTTACAGATAGATGGATGATAAATTTTTGAATCTAATGGCGGTGGTCTCACTCAAAAATAATCTCGGAATCAAAAGATATGGCGTTTTTGGTGGCGGCTGCAGAGAAAGGACAGATCAGCCGAAATTGGAATTAGGGTTTGGGGTGGGGGAATTTTTTTTTATTTGGATTTTTCTTGGAACAAAGATATGACCAGCAACTAGACAAAGCTAAAACGGACACAAATTCAATTTAGCAAACCAAAACTAACAGATTAAAAGCACAACGGGGTTTGGACAGTGAAATTAACTCTTTTTGTGGGGCAATTTTTTCTGGACTATGGGAAATAAAAATCAATCTACTAACTAAGGATACAAGAAATTCCTACCGGTCAACTGAAGCTCGATACCAACCGATGAGGCGATGGGGTCCCGATCTTCCGATAGGATGATAACTATCGATTTTGGCGGAGGCGACCCTTGCGATCCGACTACAACCGAACGACGCCGCTGCGCCTTACCAATCGCTGAACCACACTCCAAGTTGTTATCAACCGTGCAAGAACGCGTTGACCTGACCACGAAGGTCTATTCCTGCATGCAACCAAGAACACGCAAGAACAAGATAACAAGCAATCTGAAATTGCAAATATTGATATGAAGATCAAAAGGTGGGATTCGAAGGCTGTCTTGACAGTGGTCGTCCGACACAATCAAGAACAGAAGTTTGCATAATAGCTAAACCTAAACTCAACAAAATCCAAGTCCTAGCAACGGAGGCGGCGGCTCCTTTATAGGAGAACAACCAGGAGGGGCGTCCAAAGTGCATGCTCTAGGGTTACAAGGCCCATGGGCCCAATTGGTGGTGGCGCAGCACCCTTTGACTCGGACTCAAAACCAACGTGGATTGTTTTGATGATTGCAGCCGGCTCGGATGGAATTTGAAGATGAGGTTGGATCCGTTGGAAAGTAGACTTCATAAGCTTTCCATGAAGTACAAGAACGTCCCAAACGGAGTCCGTATGAGAAAGTTACGTTCGTTTCAACTTGCACCATTGCAGCAGTCCGAATCTGATTCCAGTACGTGACCAACACGGACTCTTTTGATGATTGCGGCTGTCTCGGATAGAATTTGGAGATGGGGTTGAATCCTTTAGAAAGTAGACTTGATAAGCTTTCCATCAAGTCCAAGAACGTCTCAAACGGAGTCCGTATGAGAAAGTTACGTCCGTTTAAACTTGCACCATTGCAGCAGTCCGAGTCTGATTCCAAAACGTGTCCAACTCGAATTCGTGCTTGACTTGGTCTCAAAGTGACGTGGTGACCTCCGTTATTCCTTCCATGCATGTCCAGGACTCCATGTCCCTTTCCTTCATCCTTTTCCAAATTCCTAAGCATAATTAAATCACTTGTATTAGGTAGCGGTCTATTCTCAGTAACATATGAAGGCTGAAGAAACGAATTCACCTTTAGTTCAATCTTGATATTGGCCGCGATTGTCGTATGTGTTTGTGGCGTGGTCACATCATCCTCCCCTTCTTGATAGAAAACCGTCCTCGGTTTTAGCATATGTGTAGCCTCACGTATTGCATGATCTTCATCATAAATCTCGGTACATAATAACAAACGCAACAAACTCTCATTATGTAATATCATACGTTCTTTATCACACAAAGTAAAACCTTTTTGAAACGAGCTCACCTTATAATTTAAGTGATGCGTAGGAGCTCTTGTAATTGGAACAACAAGCATAGCAAATATGGTTGTATCCATAGGGGTCATGTCCTCATCATTAGGGGCCCCTGAGAGAACTGGCGTCTCGACCAGCGGTACATCCCACTACTGCGGGACACCGGTCTGCTGTCCATTGCCCGCATGTTGGATCTACCGCATGGGTTCCAGTATGATGCGCCACTGTTGTCCGCTCTCGTTGATCGATGGAGGCCGGAGACTCACACCTTCCACTTCCGGTGGGGGGAGATGACGGTTACTCTGCAGACGCGTCATGATGATTACAGTCTACCGTTCGTAGTCTTCTTTGTGGTGCCACCCCAAAGCGCGCAGATTGGATGGTCCGTTTGGGTCACCGGTTCGGTCATGCGATCCGAGACAACGCAGCTGGGGTGCCACATGGATGGCTTCGTCGCTACATGACCTGTCCTGAAGACGCAGATAACGCCGCGGTGCGGACGCACTTCGTTGCATACCTGCTATATCTGTTCGGTACATCTTGTTCCCTAGCACGACCGAGACTCCGTGCGGCCTAGCTACATACATCTAGCGAGTCCTTGGCGGATGGCGCTGGTCGCAGCCACGATATAGCCGGGATCGCGAGCTTCTTAGTGCCACATACCGAGGCTTGTGTGGCGCCTTGCGCGTCACGCGCCAATGAGCCGGTCCTAGCCGCCTGCTACTTGCTCCTTCAGTTGTGTTCATGGGAACACTTCCCCGTTGGCAGGCCTTCCTTTGGTCGTCGTGTGCACCCTTATGACCTCATCCCGCAGTTGTACGTCGTCGATGGTGGCGACGACCCTGTTGATGCGCCCACAATGGGTACACGTTGGACGCATTGTCAGTTAAGGTGGGCCAGGGATAGACCGAGACGTGCGTACACGGATTTCCACCAGAGGTTCGAGCTTCTGCCGTTTGGCGACGTAGTCTGGTGGCCATGGTCTCAACGGTTCATTGCGAACACGGCCCCCCACGGGTTGTCATCTCGGTCAGGCAGGATCACAGTGCTCGGATGACGACCGCCACTTGGTGTTCGCGCCTTTGCGTCGAGCCATACAGACCCACACGAGTCATGAGACGATTCGGGCTGTACCAGAGAGTCCCTCCCATGCTAGGACGCCCTCTTGCGGATATCACCCACCGGTATGTCACTACACCCCAAATTTAATTACTGCATTAGTCTCAATGTCACTACCCTACTAATTGTGTAATGTCTCAATGAACTTGCAGGCAATCGAGGAGAGGGTGAGCGACAAAAGACTGGAGAGCCACACAACGGATGTGGACAGACATGTGGCGTGACCATGCGGATACGATGGTTGTGGATGAGACACGGCCGGACGACCCCGACGACCCCTCGACGTATAGGGCATACCTTGAGTGGTACACTCCACGCACCCGCAGTAGGCTTACTACAGGGGAGCCGCCACATCCTCCACTTCAGGCTGTTCAAGAGGCCGCTATACAGGAAGGTCCAGACCGTCATCTAGCGGCACGGGTCAACCAGGCGGTACGAGATTACTATGTCATTACGCAGTGCAGGATTACGTTTGAATTGACTGTTTGTTTCACTGCAGGTGGACCGGCTACATCATATCGACGATGAGGCTAATGAGGCTATACGACGTAGGAATTCTGGACATATTTGGACCCCTAAACATCCCAAATTCCACTTTTGGCCCCCAAATCAAAAAAATTCCGTTTCTGGACCCCTCCCGATCGCGCGTTCGCGAGCTGGTGCCACGTGTCCCGACGCGCGCGCGGTCGGCGGCGCGCGCGCGCGATCCGGCGGCGGTCGCTCGCGCGGCGCGCGCGAGCGCGCCGGCGCGAGGGCAGGCGGTCGGCGAAAAGCGGTCGGGAGGGGTCCAAATGGATTTTTTGGTTTGGGGCCAAAACGGAATTTGGGGTGTTTAGGTCCATGTGTCCAGAATTCACGACGTAGGAAGTCAAATACCGAATCTCGGTGGGTAGGTTATATGCGCGACATCGTGAAACCGCAAGGGTGCGATACGGGGCTTAAGTTGTGGTCGCCACCGAGATGACGTTCTTTGCTACGCGCGTGGCGGGCGTGGCGAGGACCACCACCTCCTCCGCGCCGTCAGCACCACCATCAGCAGGGCCATCGACGTCGCGTCCATCCCAGTCCGAGAGTTGGGCCAGCTACGGTGGCTCGGCCTCCACACGCTTTGGACCGGCGGTTCGACAATTGCCAACTATTTTTGATCGGCTTATTTACCATTTATGTCTAACCACATGTTCGTCTTGCAGCAATTGCGATAGGATAGCACACTGCTACAGAGGGCGACGTCATCACGGAGGGCGATGGAGGACCAACCAGAGGGGCCATCCGAGAGTCGGCCAAGCTACGGTCGCTCGGCCTCCACGCGCTTCGGCCCGGCGGTTCGACAATTGGCAACTATTTGTTTATGCACTCATTTACCATTTATGTCTAACCACATGTTCGTCTTGCAGCAATAGCGACGGGATAGCACGTCGCAACGGGCATCGTTATCACGGAGGGCGACGGACGAGCGACCGCGCTCTCCAGGACCACGGGGGCCCACTCCAGACAGCGCCCCTGACTCGCCGGACCAACCAGAGGGGCCGATGCCCTCGTATGTCCCGGGACAGGTGCAGACCAACCTAGATGACCGGGACAGGTGGTTTGGGCAGACCTATCAAGGCATGACATCACAAGAGTACATGGGCGACTACCCGTCGACATCGTCATTTCACCAGCCACATACCCCGGTATGCACTAACGTTGTAAGCGAAACATGTGTATTTCAAAGCCATCTAATTGCACTGGCAAAAAAATGCAGGTTTACTCCCAGCAACAAGGCTATGACGTCCATGACGTTCACGGTGGGTCACCCACTTTTCAGAGTACGCAGGTAAATGCCTTGTAATTTTACTACTCATTACGAACAATTTTTGTACTTTCCATTGCCTAATTCAGTTGTACCATTTAAGCAGGCATACACACCTCCTCCGAATGGCTGAGCTCTATGATTTTTGGCCAGCCGTCTCAGCCGCAGCCCTCGCACTACGATCTTCGTGATGCACCACGCTCCCCTAGTAGGTTCACCTTCTCAGAGGATCATATGCGCCGTACGAGGCGGCGATGAGGAGATGATGAATGAAAATTTTTAATTGTGCTTTTGTAATTTTTGTGATGTTTTTCAAGTGCTTTTATGGTTTCATGTTCAAAGATGGTTTCCAGTATAAAAGGGTTGCTCTAAGTTGTTTGATTTACTACGTTCCTAAATAAAATTACCAAAAGTTGTTATGCATCTACAACACATAAACTTGTTTTACAATTTTGTAAGAAAATAGCTTGACGATACATGCGGGCAATAAAAAGGGTTGCTCTTAGTTCTTTGATTTAGTAGGGCATACATCAAACAGAGAGATGACAACACGGGACAACCCACATAATACGAAGGCATCAGGCAATGACAACACGAAACAACACATACATTCCGGAGCGTGAGCATCGGAAGAAACATCGCTCGCCATCGTTCGGGGAATCCAAGATCTGGACGATCGCGTACTCATTGTGTCTGCATTTCGGCCACGCTGGTTGAGCACGCCAACTTGGTATCAATCGGTACTGTGGACCGAACATATCCCTCCTTTCTAAGGGAATGTCGTCCTTCGGTGACCCAAACCCCACTGGCCCCTCGGCTTCCGACATGGTTTGTTCAAGCACGAAAGACAGGGTACTTCTTTGTTGGACTGAACAATGTGCTGGGACCCCAACCGTGCTACTTATACCAAACGAGACAACCTGCTGCATTCACCTCAAACGAATGAAAGGACAGTTCTGCGCACAGACGTGACATAACGGGACATCTTTACTCAGTGACATGACAACACAGTGCAGCTTTTCGCAGTGAAATGACAAAAGAGGCCAGCTTTGCTCAGTGACATGACAACACAGTGCAGCTTTTCGCAGTGACGTGACAAAACGGGGCACCTTTCCTCAAAGAGATGACAGAGTACAGCTTTGCGCACAGACGGGACAAACGAGGGATGTTTTGTGCACATACATGACAAAAGCGTCAGCTTTGCTCAATGAGAGGTCGGCTTTGCTCAGTGAGATGACAAAAGATGCCAGCATTGCGCAGTGACATGATAAAACGGGGTAGCTTTGCACAGTGACATGCCAAAACGGGGCAGCTTTGCTCAGTGAGATGATAAAAGATGCCAGCTTTGGGCAGTGACATGACAAAACGGGGCAACTTTGCTCAGTGGGATGCCACAAGATGCCAGCTTTGGGCAGTGAAATTACTAAAGAGAGCAGCTGTGCTCAGTCAAATGACAAAAAGAGGTCAGCTTTGCTTAGTGAAATGACAAAACATGGCAGATTTGTTCAGAGACATGACAAAACGGGGTAGCTTTGCTCAGTGAGATGACAAAAGATGCCAGCTTTGCGCAGTGACATGATAAAACGGGGCAGCTTTGCTCAGAAACATGACAACACGGGGCAGCTTTGCTCAGTGAGATGACAAAACATGCCAGCTTTGCGCAGTGACATGACGAAACAACGCAGGTTTGCTCAGTGGGATACAAAACAGGCCAGCTTAGGGCAGTGACATTACTAAAGAGGGTAGCTGTGCTCAGTGACATGACAACAAGATGTCAGCTTTGCTCAGTGATATGACAAAACAGGGCAGCTTTGCTCAGAGCCATTACAAAACGAGGCATTTTTTAGTGATATCGCAGCACCCCCATCTGTACTCACTGCTACGACCACACGGACCAGCTTTACACGTACGAGTACAGACAAAACATCCCCTATAAATTGGTATGCATTCCATTTTCCAGCGAACATTGCACATCCAAACCCCATACTACATCGCGCTTCCCTCACCCAACCGGGATGGACAAAGGCAAGAAGAAGCAATGGAACAAGATGGTGAAGGATTGGGAGGAGACCCGTGACATAGCACGGTCAGCTGCGGCCCGCGATGCCGCCCGCGATGAGAAAATAAGGGCTATACAGGCCCGGGTAGAACAAGCCCATCGTGCTACGATGAAAGGTCCCCCCAAAGAGCTCCCGCGTAGCAACAACCCCATCCCGGACATCCCCACCGAGCGTTCGCCACAACTACCACCTGAGGGGGAGACACCTCCCCTTTGTTGGTGCGGAGATGTGTGCAAGTTTTTCAAGTCTAAGGACCGCATCAGCCTAGGTATGCGTTACTGGGGTTGCGCAAACTACTCCAGTGACTACCCCAACCGCCGTTTTGACACCGCAACCTATCGGCAGCCGGTAACGACCACATGCACTATTTTCCCCTACCTTTTCTCCTTCACAAAGACGCACTAACAATATCTCCCATGTATTTACGGTCTCGGAGCCTGTGTGGCTACCGCAAATGGATCGATCTTGAGATCCACCCTGAGGACCAATGGACCCTCGACTTCGAGGAGTGGAATGTCACAAAGGAGAAGGAGTAGCTGGAGGAGGAGCGCCGCAAGCACGAGCACACCTGCGTATACAGCCGCGAGACGCAAGCTCATCTTGAAGCGTGCACGCGTAGGAGCGGAAGCTCGCGAGAGGAGCGCGAGAGAAAGAGGAAATTGCGGCTAAGGCAAAAGAGGCGCGGAGGAGTTCAACGCCGAGCGGGCAAGGAAGGAAAGTGGCCCCAATCCACACAAGAGGTCGTGAGCGGCGGGGTGGATTAGTCGCATATCATGCTATATGTTATGCATGTAATAAAAATCTACGCGGCATGTTACTCCCAACTGTATTATGAAGTTTAATATCTCGTATTTTCGCATTCCATGATTCACGTAGCACCTCATTTAGCAATATTAACATAGCGGTTCTCACCGTACACGAATTTTCACTAACCTTCAAAATATCACTTACCACTTTATGTATCGACCGTTCTATGGTCAATCTTTCCTAAAAAAAATTTACCAAAATTTTTTATGCATTTACAACTTACAATGAACATAATATTTTATTACAACTTTATCTGATTTTTACCCAGTTTATAACTACAAAATTGCCAAAACATAAAACAATCACGGAGATTGCAAACCCTAACAACAGACCAAACCCTAAACTTCACTTACTACTGTATGTATCGATATTACTACGCTCAATCGTTCCTAAAAAAAATTTAGCAAAATGTTTTATGGATCTACAACTTACAATGAACATAAACTTTTATTACAACTTTATCAAATTCTTTCCCAGATTACAACTAAAAAATTGCCAAAACTTACAAAAATCACTAAAATTTGAAACCCTAACTCGGCCAAACCCTAACGCTCGGTAAAGCGCGCGGGGAAAGATTCGTGCGGTCGGACGTCCGAGACGCGTGCTCGGGGCGATGCGATGCGCGGTCGGTGGGTAGACGACGCTCGGCGGCCATGGGGCGGCAGACGCGCGCCGGGCCGAGAGGTCGCGCGATCGGCGCGCAGATCAGCGAGGCGGCGTGGCGGCTGCGTACCGCACGACCGGATGAATAGTCGCGATCGTCGCGGTACCGCACCGCACGATCGGGCACGTGGTAGCCTCCCGTAATCGCGCGCTCTAACGGGGTCTATTTGTGAATTTTTTATTTCGGAGGGCCAAAAATAGAATTCCAGAGGGTCATGGGTTACATGTGTCCAAAATTCCCAATCCGATGCCATCCGACCCGATCCCACCCCACCCCAACCCCACAAAACAAAAGGCCCCACCCAGCGGTCAGACCCGCGTGCCAGCCTGCGCCCTCGTGACCTCGTCTGCCCCCACGCCGTACGGCACAGCAACGCCCTCATCGCCTCGCCCTCGATCTCCTCCCGCTGCTCCACGCGACCCCCTCGCCGCCGCCCCAATGCCCGCCCAGAAGCGCCCTCCCCCGTCGCCCTCTCCTTCTCCTCCCCCCTCTGCCGCTGGCGCCGGTGCTGGCGCTTGCTCGCCTCCTCCTCCTCCGCCGTCGGCGGCCGAGCCCGCGGAGAAGAAGCCCAAGCTTGAGGAGAACGGCACGGCCAGCGCCGATGTCAACGGCAACGGTGAGCGAGCCCTTGGGCTGTTCCTTGCTGGCTGCGTCTAGTGCTCGATCTCGGCGCGCTGATGACTTTCTTGCCCGTGTTGTTGTTTGTCTCTGCTCGCAGATTCCGACGCGAAGGAGGCCACGGCGGCGGGGCCGGACTCGGAGCCGGAGGACGCTTCCACCGAGAAGGAGGAGTACGTGCTCGCTCACTCGCCACCACCCCATTGCTTTGCGTCCCCCTCATCACTTGTCGTGCTTCCTCGCCTGGTACCTTCCTGATGTGTGCTCGAGATGCGGCGCGGTTGGCTTGTGAGTCGCGCGCGTGCTCCACTCGTTGCCTCTTTCCTTATCTCTCAATGCGTGTGCGCGCGCGTCGGTTTGCGCCTCCTCCGCGGTGGTTGGCTGCGGAGGAGTTGCCTGCGTTGATGCCGGGAGCCGTCGAGCTTAAGCTCTGTGCAGGGTGGTTTTCGTAAGGCCCTCGCAACGGTATGAGTCGGGAGCGTTTCCTGGTTTGCGATTTGTGCTCGCGTGCTCAGGAGTGAGGATGCGGCGCGGTGGGCGCTGGGTGCGGGAGGTGTGCGCGCGGTGAGCGGACCTTTGCAACCATGGCAACCGGTGGCTCCGGATTTGCTGTGCCGTGGATGGGGAGGCACCGAGCTTCTGTTCTGTGACTGCGTGGCTTGCCATGTCTTGTGCTCGTGGTCGTGGGAAAAAAGTTGTTCCAGCGATTCATGCTCATAGGAACATTAGCTTGTTGCGGCTTCAAGTGGAAGCTGTACTGATTAATAGACCAAGGCTACCGGAAGGGCTGAGATAGTCGTTCTTCATTGCCAGTGCTAGTGTTTTCAATTCTGCAGTCCAATGCGGGCTAGGACTAAGCTCTGTGGAGCTTTTGCGTACGTGCATATTTCTGCGTCTGCAGTAGGGAAATGCGACGAGCTGACGACTTGATAGTTAGATCTTGATTATGCTCTTTGAATGAAAAGAATATGGTGATCTTGCCTCTCTTGAGCCGCCAATTTCAGCTTGCACTGTGTATTACAAGAAGGTGTTTTTTCTTTTGTTGCCGCAGTTCAATGTGGCCTAGGGTATATAGCCGTCATTCATTTACTTTTACTTTATTAGTGATGGTAAGTTTTACTTTATTAGTGATGGTAAGTGCAATAACTGAGCTCCATCCAGTCACTAGCTGAAGTCATACTACTAGGAACTTGGAAGCCTAACTGATACGGGGAGGGGTCTCGATCTTCTTAGTGAGGAACCGTGGATAGTTGATTCGAAGTAGACGATGTCGCTAGTTGAACACTCGCGCCAATGCACGAACCCTCAACTCTTCGGAATACGCCCAAAACACACCGGATAATTTGTTCGTCGCGAGACCACAAACGACGAACGCCAAGTCCCCAATTCCCAATGGAACGACGGCTTGACCTTGAATTGCAGAACGAACCATGGATCGCCTAGTTCTCTCTCAAAGTTCTCGTATGAACTCTGGTATTGAAAGAACAAGCAATAGCTATGTTTCAATCTTATGTATAAAATTGGTCTCCCTCTAAAGGCTGCCAATACAAGGCTTATATAGCCCCTTGGGACGTCCGTATGGTCCCCAAACCAAGTACAACTCAACCCTATATGGTTTTGGATACGAACTCTCACAAAATGGAAACTATAATTTTCACTCGTCATATTGTTTCGGTCATAACTTTTTATCCGTGATGAATTTAAAGGTGGGACCAGATCCATTGCATAGCCCTTGAAATTATCTTTCCAAGAGTACAAGAACACCTGAATCGGACTCCGTTTGTGAAAGTTATGGGCTTTTTAGTAACTGCTGTCAGCTGTCCCGAACCGAATCCGAATTGAATTCTGAGTTGAATCCGAGTTTGAATTGGGTTGAGCACGTGGAAGTCCGAATTTGGCTTGAAAATCTTATCCAAAACTTTTAGTTTAAGTCCTTAAGCTTCTCCTTTTGCTCTCCCACCGCATGGGCTTCTTTCCTCTTTGTCACCGCATGGGCTATTTGGCTTTCTCCTTTCCATTTCCATGGGCTTTGAGCCTTTTGTTCTTGATAGCAAATATGATTAACCTCTTTGTGCTTCTCCGTTTCTTTAGCCTCTAATCATCATAATATTCAAATCTAATAATAAATAAGAATTTGACATAAGATAGTATATCGTTCCCACGAATAGAAGGAAATTCATTAAGAACCAAATTCACTTGACAATATTTAATGTGGCTCAATACTTCTTTCCAAAGTGAAATAATGTATTTGATTGAAAAGTACTAATCATGTGTGTATCCGCATCACTAACCCACAATTGGCAGCTTGGAGTTTTTGCCATAGTAATAGAGTCCAGCACCTCTAATTTCAAAATTACTTTGAGCTGTGAACTCCTTGCGTGCTATAAGTACTACAGGATTTATCCAGCATACCTTTTCTGAATCAGCATGACAGTTGAACTTAATCTTGCATGGTCATTAACTCATTATACAGCCAGGATCATCTGGAAAGCTGTGGCTAGGCCTGATTTTGTAGTCAACAATAACGTTGTGCAAATTGCCTGTTTAGGATGAACCATTCCCGGAGAAATTGAAATAAAGCTACCACTTTTGACTTATTCATGGTGTGTTGTTTGCCTCAGAATTCTACCAGCAAATCTTAGAATACCATTCATGTAAAGTGTTAGTACGCCTCCTTTAGGGTAAGTTTGTTGTTATAACAAGTTGCTAAACTTTTAGTTTGTATCCATTCATCGTTTACATGCATGAGCTGAAATAGCGACATAAAACACTTCATTCCATGTTCTATGTCACGAACACATAATGTATCCGAAACATATAGTATCTACACTCCGTTGTTCACTCGTTTAGTGTCTGCATCTCAATTTTTCTTTTTTCTTAGTCAGAGCAGTATTCCTCTCTGTTCTTGGCGATTCCCTTTCCCACGATCGATTTTCGGTGATTTCTACTTCTCAATCGTATTTCATCCACGGGATGTGACAAAATGGTATCGAGCACTTCGATCCTCGGCAACAAATGGTTTGGAGCGATTCGGTGGGATGGTATACTCCCAGAGAATCCCCAATCCCTTCCGATCCTCGGCGCCGACCGCCCTATTCCTCATCAAGATCGGCGCGGCGTCCATGGCCATTCCGATCGATCGCGTCATCGTCGGTTCCGGAGCGAATCGAAGCCCGCCCAAGACGGCCTTCTTCCTTATCGGGCTATGGCGGCGACCATATCGGCAAGAGTTGGGAGTGATTGGGTTGGGGTCTTCGGCCGTAAAATCCCGATCGCTTCAATCTGAATCGGCGCTGAGCCTCATCTTCCTCGGCAAAACCCGGACTCCTCCGACGGCGGCGGCGTGTGGACCGCATGGAGCTAGCGCTAGTCGCCTCGGCCCACCGGGCGGCGGATTGGATCGGGTGGGTGAAGGTTCCGGCTCCATTCCGTAAAACCCTAACCCTAGTTCGATGCGGGAAGGATGACTAAGCGGTGGTGAGGTATGAAGCGGATGCGTCCGATTCCACTACTGCTTGGCGAATACTTCACTTGCGACCATCGAAGAGCCAAGAAATGTGCCGACCAGATTCAACCTACCAAGTGGAGATGAAGACAACAAGAAGGATTGATGAACTGAGGCGGATCAATCTCAATAGCACTCAAGGAATCCAACCGATGAGAGCATCGAAGGTAATTTTAGTCTCCCTTCCACCGGGTCTCTGTGGTTGCAATTGGTTGTGGTGAAGATCCATTGCTGTGTTCTTCTTGGGCTTCTTCCACCGTGAATCACCAAAACCCTAGCCAAGAACCAGCCTTAGATAGGCAAAGTGGCTTCAGAACCCTAAAGAAAATTTGAGTCAATCTCACCTCGCACCAGGCCAAACAATGGGATTCCAATCCTAGTAACAAGAGGGATCTTAGTGTATCCACTGTTGATGATGATTTATCATATTCTAACAACATGAAGATAGAACAGATGGAGCAAACAAAAGTGAAAGCCAAACTTTGCTCTGTGGAGTATCAACCTAGATGGGTACCTGGGAAAGAAATTCTTGAGCAAGAGGTATATGGCATAGATCCATACACACATAATCTTCCGAAAGAGATTGTGCCTGCTGATCTGGATTGGTCAATTGATGACAAGGCAGAAGAAAAGAAAGGAGTTAATGAATCTGGATATGAAGATAAAATCAACAAGGACATTGCTGTGAAGACCAATTTTGTGATGGCCAATGTCCCAGATGAAGCCAAATTTTATTTAACTCAGTTGTATATGGTGGGAAGAGATGACAGATGGTTATGGAGCACTGGATTGCTTTGGAAACCTCCACCCTGGCCTGACTTTTGTGCAATGGGTGGTGATAGTGTTGCCCAACATGGTGGGTATGAAGTATTGGTGAATTTCCATTTGGTTAGCTTGAGAGTCGTCACACTGCGGGTTCAGGTGTTCAGCACATTTTGTAATGGTGATTTCAACCCGAAGAGTGATTCGCAGTTTAATCCTGTTGCTTTCTATGAAGCCATTCAGCCTTTGATTGAGAAAGGACTGTTGGAAGAGAAGCTTCCTGATTCACTTCCTCATCTTAGACCTTATCAACTTCGTGCAGCAAATGGGATGGTCCAATGCAGAAAGGGAAATACAATGGTTTCATCACCCAATCAAGAATATGTTCATTGTGCACCATATTGTGTCCCAATAGATTTTATCTGCAAGAACTCCAGGACGTTCTACAATCCTTTCAATGGAAATGTCTCATTGCAACCCGAGTATTCAATTGTGGAGACAGAAGAAAAATACATTTGCGCATTATGCATGGAACTTGTTGTAGCGGCTCAAACCAATATATGCAGCCATGTTACACTGATAGTATGTCCAGCACCAATCTTAGCACAGTGACACTCTGAGATTACCCGACACACAAGGCCAGGATCTCTGAAATTTTGCATTTATAAAGGTGCTAGGATAAAGCAAAATGTGCCATACTGTACTGTTGGTGTTATCAGTGGGTTAAATCGAGATATTTTCAGTAAAGCTGGAGTCACAATTGAGGATGGAGCTCATTTTCACATGAAGCAGGGTCCTTACAATCTCCAGGTTCAGCTGTTACCTATAAGCCACCATTGTTACTTTATAAGGTTGACATTAGAGTATTTCAAATTCTCTTCACTGGATGCAGATGAACCTTCTGCTTGCAAGAACCTTGCTTGTCTCTGGTGGTACTGAGCAAGTTGTGCGTGTCTGGGATCCCGGGATAGGATCGAAAAATTTGAAGATGAGACATGAGGTGGAGGAAGAAAGGAATATGTTGCAGTTGTCAAAGGTTTGGTAGCAGAGGCTATTCAAAGAACCTGAGGAGAAGCAACTTTATGTTAGCGGCCATAATTGGGGCAGAATTGAAATCAGTGGCAATATCCCTTGTTTTAATGTTGTTACAAAGGAAGCATTTGAAGTCTCTCTGGTAGATGTATCACAGACTCAGATGCAAGGAAAAACAGATGTTGTTCTAGAGTTCCATGTCAATGATACCATTGGGGCTAACGAGAAAGGTTCGCTGATGGATTTGAATCTTCATGTACAAACTTCAAATACTCAAATTGTTGGAGATGAGCATCGTCCTCCAGCTCAGATTTTATGGCAGACGATCTTGAGTATGGCTGATGCTGGGAATGCACAGAGTAAGTTGGAAGAAGGGTCAAAAACCCATGCTGAAGACATCTCAAATCAGGAGAAAGAACAGGAGCAGGAGGAAAAGGGGCACACATTGATTGATGACCAGAAGTCAAATGGATATAATGTTATCCAGCAGGAAGTTTTGGAACAGAAAGATACAAAAATAGATGGAAAAAATGGAAAAAAGGACAAGACAAAGGATGATAGAGAGAAAAAGAGTAGAGACCACAAGATGGATTCAAAGCAAAAGTCACTCAATGACACTAAAGAAAAGAAGAAGTCTGATGAACCTCCCAAATATCCAGGATTCATTCTTCAGGCCAAAAGGAGTAAAGAATCTAAAGTCCGTTCAACATCCCTTTCATTGGATAGCCTCCTAGACTATATAGCAAATGATACAGAGGAGTCAATATTTGAGCTTTCCTTGTTTGTTGAGTCGTTCAGTGAAATGCTTCAATACAGAATGGGTTGCGTTATCTTGTCTTTTCTTGAGAATCTGCACAGGCGCTATGTTATGAAGAGGTTCTTACAGGATGTATTGATGGTTTTTCTGTCAGTGGCAAAGCTGGCTGCATTTTATCCTCTTGCTGATGTGTTGAATGATCTTGTTGTGGCACTATGGTTCCTGATTTCCATACTTGAGGACAAGTATGTTGTTGAGGGGAAGGAAATGTCAAAACCAGCTATATTCCTGAGGAAGAAGGGACTAAGTCTGAAGAGAATGTGAAGGCTTTGTCACCCAGTCCGCTGCGTCTCCTTATCCCTTCAGCAAGATCCAACGGTCAGGATGGGTTTCAGTAATGCGGGGTTAAACATTAAAGTATTTACTTTGGGTTGAGTTTAGCTTAATGCTAATCTGAGTGAATTAGCAGTAATCTTGTCTTAACTGTTAATGAGAGATTATGTACCGATATATATACACTTTCCTGCGGTGGAATGGAATCATCAACTATCATTACCAAAAACTACTGTAGCTCTTTAGTTCTTCGCTACATTCAAGCCAGTGCTACTGCCAGCGATTCATGCTCATAGGAACATTAGCTTGTTGCGGCTTCAAGTGGAAGCTGTACTGATTAATAGACCCAGGCTACCGGAAGGGCTGAGATAGTCGTTCTTCATTGCCAGTGCTAGTGTTTTCAATTCTGCAGTCCAATGCGGGCTAGGACTAAGCTCTGTGGAGCTTTTGCGTACGTGCATATTTCTGCGTCTGCAGTAGGGAAATGCGACGAGCCGACGACTTGATAGTTAGATCTTGATTATGCTCTTTGAATGAAAAGAATATGGTGATCTTGCCTCTCTTGAGCCGCCAATTTCAGCTTGCACTGTGTATTACAAGAAGGTGTTTTTTCTTTTGTTGCCGCAGTTCAATGTGGCCTAGGGTATATAGCCGTCATTCATTTACTTTTACTTTATTAGTGATGGTAAGTTTTACTTTATTAGTGATGGTAAGTGCAATAACTGAGCTCCATCCAGTCACTAGCTGAAGTCATACTACTAGGAACTTGGAAGCCTAACTGATACGGGGAGGGGTCCCGATCTTTTTAGTGAGGAACCGTGGATAGTTGATTCGAAGTAGACGATGTCGCTAGTTGAACACTCGCGCCAATGCACGAACCCTCAACTCTTCGGAATACGCCCAAAACACACCGGATAATTTGTTCGTCGCGAGACCACAAACGACGAACGCCAAGTCCCCAATTCCCAATGGAACGACGGCTTGACCTTGAATTGCAGAACGAACCATGGATCGCCTAGTTCTCTCTCAAAGTTCTCGTATGAACTCTGGTATTGAAAGAACAAGCAATAGCTATGTTTCAATCTTATGTATAAAATTGGTCTCCCTCTAAAGGCTGCCAATACAAGGCTTATATAGCCCCTTGGGACGTCCATATGGTCCCCAAACCAAGTACAACTCAACCCTATATGGTTTTGGATACGAACTCTCACAAAATGGAAACTATAATTTTCACTCGTCATATTGTTTCGGTCATAACTTTTTATCCGTGATGAATTTAAAGGTGGGACCAGATCCATTGCATAGCCCTTGAAATTATCTTTCCAAGAGTACAAGAACACCTGAATCGGACTCCGTTTGTGAAAGTTATGGGCTTTTTAGTAACTGCCTGTCAGGCTGTCCCGAACCGAATCCGAATTGAATTCTGAGTTGAATCCGAGTTTGAATTGGGTTGAGCACGTGGGAAGTCCGAATTTGGCTTGAAAATCTTATCCAAAACTTTTAGTTTAAGTCCTTAAGCTTCTCCCCTTTTGCTCTCCCACCGCATGGGCTTCTTTCCTCTTTGTCAGCTGCATGGGCTATTTGGCTTTCTCCTTTCCATTTCCATGGGCTTTGAGCCTTTTGTTCTTGATAGCAAATATGATTAACCTCTTTGTGCTTCTCCGTTTCTTTAGCCTCGGAATCATCATAATATTCAAATCTAATAATAAATAAGAATTTGACATAAGATAGTATATCGTTCCCACGAATAGAAGGAAATTCATTAAGAACCAAATTCACTTGACAATATTTAATGTGGCTCAATACTTCTTTCCAGTGAAATAATGTATTTGATTGAAAAGTACTAATCATGTGTGTATCCGCATCACTAACCCACAATTGGCAGCTTGGAGTTTTTGCCATAGTAATAGAGTCCAGCACCTCTAATTTCAAAATTACTTTGAGCTGTGAACTCCTTGCGTGCTATAAGTACTACAGGATTTATCAAGCATACCTTTTCTGAATCAGCATGACAGTTGAACTTAATCTTGCATGGTCATTAACTCATTATACAGCCAGGATCATCTGGAAAGCTGTGGCTAGGCCTGATTTTGTAGTCAACAATAACGTTGTGCAAATTGCCTGTTTAGGATGAACCATTCCCAGAGAAATTGAAATAAAGCTACCACTTTTGACTTATTCATGGTGTGTTGTTTGCCTCAGGAATTCTACCAGCAAATCTTAGAATACCATTCATGTAAAGTGTTAGTACGCCTCCTTTAGGGTAAGTTTGTTGTTATAACAAGTTGCTAAACTTTTAGTTTGTATCCAGTTACTGTTTACATGCATGAGCTGAAATAGCAGACATAAAACACTTCATTCCATGTTCTATGTCACGAACACATAATGTATCTGGAAACATATAGTATCTACAGCTCCGTTGTTCACTCTGTTTAGTGCTGCATCTCAATTTTTTCTTTTTAATTTTGCACAAACACCTTTATTTACTCTTGCTTTTTCCGCCCATTTCTTGAGTTAATGTTATCTTCCATTTACGTGTTATTGTTCTGATTTTTTACTTGATGTTCTAGGATTTATTGATGAAAGGAAATTTAATGCTCTAATAATTAACATTCATGTATACTTGCAGGTTTATACCGGTAAAATTGGCAGATATACGCAAAGAAGTGCAGTGTCCCATATGCTTAGGTAACTAAATGAATGCAGATACAAACTTTAACTTTTTTATATTGTATAAAAAACTTCCGTTTATATGGCTAGATATTTTTTCTCATAGTTTTGCGAAAATTGTATTTCTGGACAAACAATATATGGTGTAATATAATGTTGATATTTCATTATTTCGAAATTCATCAATACATTTTATTGAGAGAATACATCAATACTTTTAGCTGGAAGTACATGATACTGATTTTAGTCAGAGAATCCCTATGTTGTACATTAAGCATGAAAATTCTCCTAATAGGCATATGTGCTGCCTGGGCATGTCATATGTTAGGAGTTAGAACCAAAGAATGCCGCATATCTTATTCATGCTCAGTTAAAACCGACATTCGTGTTCATTTCAGCAAAGAAAGTAATTCTAAGCAAAGAGCTTTAGCTTGTCCTTTTGCTTTTCTAATGAACTTGATCTTGTCCAGTTATTTTTACTCCATTAATTTTTTTACTGGAAGCATGCTACTTGCAGATATGCTGCCTTGTCATTTTGTCCTTAATGTCATGCATAAATACACTTTATAAGAATTTTTGTAGCTGAACTTTCAACTTAAATTTACTGATGGTGGAATGTTCTATCCTGCTAGGCATCATCCGAAAGACTAGAACAGTTATGGAGTGCTTGCATCGATTCTGCAGGGAATGCATTGACAAATGCGACTTGGGTAAGATGTGATATATTACTTATTGCTGATTTTCCATTTGTGGTTACTAAGGTTGTCACGGTGCTCCGGCAAGTCGTGGTGAGACCGGGGCACCTGGACGCCTAGTCAATTAGGCGTCCACCACGGCGACAGTTAGACAATAATAATAAATACAAGTAATACCTTATATGATCAAAAATTAAATAACTATATAAGTATGCTACATAATAGCACAAATTAATAGATTGGTGTACTACATATCATCTGTAAGAATACGAGGCCCAAGTTATATATTAAATAACCACCACCCTTGCCAGCAGTAGTATTGTCACTCCCCTCTCCTCTCCACAGTCACGCTCTCCACACCACAGCACTGCCAGCGCCTCCACCATCCCCTCCTTACCTCACTCATAATTACCACCCCCCACCCACAAAAAAAAAAGGAAAGTCTCACCCCTCTCCTACCTGAAGCACTTGGACCCGCACCTCTGCCGCCTCCTCTGCTTCCGCTGCCGGCACGCCTGTGTCCCTCCGCCCGTCCAACTCTTTGAAGCTTCTCAGCCCCGGCAGTAGTGGCGGCAGAGGCAGTGTCAGTGCCAACTGCGCGTTGGCCCCGCCACTCCACCCCTCCCTCAGCCGCTGCCTTTGCAACAACGGGAATCTTAAGGGATCGGCGCCGGCGGCGGGAGAAGGCTGCAGATAGGTGCCGGCGGCGGGAGAAGGACGCAGATCGGCGCCGACGGCGGGAGACCTCCTGGGCGAACAGCCTCAGCGACCCCCTTTGGCCGCTAGGACGACTTGGCGTCGCCTAAGCGACGTTGTGACAACCTTGATGGTTACTGTTGCTGCAGTATTGTTTTGACTATTGAGCCAAGGCTTGCGTTTTTCATATGTTGCTTATGTGTTTGTATGCTATGATCCATGCATTTTACTGCATATCTGTTGGCTGTGTGTTGACATGCTGAGCTGCACAACATTGTTATTAACCATTTCCTTTTCTGTAAAGGAATAACGAGTGCCCAGCATGCCGCACACATTGTGCAAGTCGGCGTTCTTTGAGAGATGATCCAAACTATGATGCCCTGATTGCAGCTTTATACTCAGATATTGACAAATATGAAGAAGAGGTATTCAAAGTGCTATGCTTGTTATTTTATTTGTTCATATTAGAGATTGCATCCATATCAATGTGTGCGCATTTTCCTCTGTCCAGGAACTAACCTTCAATGAAGAGGAGAATGATCGCAATAAGCAGGTTCTTTCTTCTTCTTTGTCTTCTATTTTTTATTTTGGCTGAAATTCTGTTTTATATCTATGTTCATGTAAATTTATTAGGTTTTTTCATAAACAATGTTCCCCTATCAATTTTTTAATTTACCACCAATCAACCCAATATATTATATAAATGTTTGTGTGATGGAGATGTCTTTACTAACTCCCATGGGAAGATAGGTGGAGCTTCATGCCACTTTCTGGGGTGTGTACTGGGAAAATCCCAGTCAATGTTAGCCACCAGGAAATCAAACTTGGTTAATTTTGAACCACTTTCTGCCCCCTTGTTTTGCTCCTTTTTGAAGAAAATGTTCTGTTGATTTAGAGCATAGATAGCTATTGTGTCCCAGAATCACTTGAATTGAGTCTGCATCTTAGCAGTTGAACTGTCATATGAACAAATCCTACCTTGCCTGATTTGACCAGCAATTGATCTGTTGCCACCTATTTCTGGAACCATCATTTTGAGCAAGTTATTGTTTGGTCGTATTGAAATTCGTCGACAGGATAGTAACAAAGCACTTAAGCACTTCATAAAAAAAAAAGAGTATATTGCACAGCAGGTCATCGAACTTGTCCGACTGGTTCTCTAGTAGGTCACCAAACTACCAAACTGCATAGCTAGGTCACTAAACTTATTTAAGTGGGTCAATCTAGGTTATTAGCCCACTAGCTGGGTATGACTGCATGTTGAATTGTGTCACCGTGGTATAGGATACACATCTACTTGCAAAAATCACTCACTGTAGCCCAGGACGCTTCCCTACCCTCACAGCCACCCTGCCATCCACAACTGAGCCTCTTATCATTGTCGTCGACTTTGCTCGGTTTTAATTCCTTGCTCCTAGCAACAATCGCCGTTGCAGGATCAAGACATTGGAAGGTGCCGCCACCCTTGTAATCGCCTCAATCGCTGCAGCTCATAGGTGTTTTGAACCGAGGAGAAAATTGTAAAAGACCAAAACTCCTAGGGTTGAGTGCAAATTACAGTGGCCATATCCATTGTTATGTGCCACTCACATGCACCCCATGCCACGGTGGCACAAGTAACATGCCATGTCATCAGTCGTACTCGGGCTTGCATGCAAATGACCTATAGTGATCGACTTAAACGAGTTTAGTGACATAGATATGCAATTTTGGAGTTTAGTGACCTACTTGAACCAGTCTTTCAGACAAATTCGGTGTCCCACCATGCAATTTACTCAAAAAAAGAAGAAAGCTCTTTTTAGATATTAAAGTATGAAATCATTCATTTGAACAGCATTGGGAACTGTAAGACATTCTTTATTTGTTTGTCACGTCAGCAGTAAAGCCATGAAAATACTGAGCTATAAAGGCTGCATATAAGAATAAAGGAAGAATGCTGTTTTTCACAACCTAGGAACCATGTTTCGATGTCTGCCCATTATGGAAATTCTGCTAAGATCAACCTGTATTACATAATGACATCTATAGAGATCCAAACAAAAAAACTAACTAATTTGCACGACCATTAGGTTTCATCTGTGCAGTTTATTTCCTTTAACCTCACATAGTTTCCTGGTTAATATGTGTGTGAAGATTCAAGCATCCATTGCTGAGGCTTTCCGGAAACAATCAGAAGTGATTGGGTGGCGGTCTACTGCCAGGGCCACTGCTGCTGCGTTCGTAAGAAGATCACGGCGTAACATGCAGGCTAATGGACAGAATACATATTTTAGTGGTAGAGGCAGAATGGGTTCCCGTGATGGTGCTCTGGCCTGTTCTGATGATGAAGAGGATGGAAAAGGTGAGAGCTGCGGCAAAGAGTCATCATCTGCTGAGGAGAGCTCCGCAGAGAAAAAACAGAAAAGATTGCCAAAATGGCCAACACCACGTTCATCACCTGCTCGAACAGCATGCAATGATGAGGTTGCTTCTGATGATAAGGATGATGTAGGAATCACCAGAGAAAATTGTAGCACATCTCTGCGAGCATGGGGTAAGAATGGTACTCGCAGTCAGACTCGCCATGGCAATTTTAGTGGTTCAAATGGCAGGATGGTCAAGGGTGGGCGCATGATCAAGTTGGTTGAGTCTCTCCGAAATTCTGATGACAATGATAGTAAGGTAAACAGAAAACATGCTCCTGGTATTCTGTGTCATTCCTCTTAATTTTGCATCCGCATCAGTTACCGATTTTATTTGACAGCGTGATGTACATCTTTGTCTGCTTCCGCTGGATGGACAAACTATGCCAAATTTGGAGAAGTCGTACTTGTGCTGTGGCCCAACTCTCTCCGTCAAACAGCTATGTCAAGTGAGCCCTTACGTAAATTGAAATGTTTGTCCTTGATCTTCTACCCAGAACTATTCCAGAACTTCAAATGACTTTGTCTATGCATGCATGCAGTTCGTTGCTAGTCAGACATCTTACAAAGATGAAGAGGTTGAGATGTACGCAGTGAAGCCTCCTTATAGCGATGTCGGCAATAACAAAGCCAGTTACGATAAGGCAAGGCTTGCAGGGGAGGAACGCCTTTCTGACCTGTGTTCCTTGTTCACTTTTCCCAATGGGTATCTGGTGAGATCAGAGAAGTCCAACTAGCTCTTCTACTTATGTATGTATCATGTTTGAGATTTTTTTGGCTAGATGTTTAACTCTTGTCCATTGTGATTCCAGGAGCTGGTGTATGCCATAAAGATGGCAAACTAGACAATGAAGTAAGCAGCGATGCTGAATAGTACATATCCTGACCCTGACCAAGCTGTCGCATGATCTCTCTGTGGCTCAGGGGTTTTGTATAACATTGGAAAAAACGAGATCAGAGACCTATTGGATGGCGCATTGTGATGTACTAGCTAGTGAGGTGTGAGATAAATGTGTAGATTGTGAATCAGTAGTTTTCTGATGAACCAGAGAGATTCACATTCTATATGTTTCTACCTGTAAGCTTAATATTCTTTTGTGCAGACGGCCCTTTCCGAAGCTGTGAACGAGTTCCTGGTGTTTTTCTACTGTAAACAGAAATTAGTATTGTCATTTCTTGTATAACACATGCAACAAGCTTTATTTAAAATTAACTGATTGTAACAGAGCATTAGATCTGAGATACAAACTTGACGTCAGATTTGTGAGGTGGATAGTATTTTGCTCGTTTTGTAGTGCATATGTATTTGGTTTAACCAGTTCACATGATCTGACGTGAATCGTAAAATACTGAATAATCCCTCCTGGCTTGCCCCTGGAGGTCAGGACCCCAATCATCCCAAGGGGCTTGTTTGTATGTAGGAATTAAACCTAATCCCTTTTTGG
Source organism: Dendrocalamus sinicus (assembly GCA_036346575.1). Classification (NCBI taxonomy): domain Eukaryota; kingdom Viridiplantae; phylum Streptophyta; class Magnoliopsida; order Poales; family Poaceae; genus Dendrocalamus; species Dendrocalamus sinicus. The sequence continues at coordinate 23,981,264 of CM070647.1, forward strand.
TTGGGGAAATTAATTCATTTTCTATATACATGCTAAGGGAATAGGCCTAACCCATATCGACAAAAACAAGGCCTTGTTGGAAGAATGGAGATGGATATGGCACAGGAAAGGAATAAGGATTTGCTGTAACAGTGGGCTTATGAGGGTTTGCTAATCCAACCGAAGCAGATATATTACTTAGGATGGTAGAAAGGAATTATTAGAATTATATGGATTTCTATAGGATTTGAGCTATCTATTATAAATTTTCTGCAAAATTCTTATGAATTTCCCGTGCTTCAAAGTAATTTTTTGACTACATTTTATGCTTCTTTGCTGGAATAGTCCAGCAGCACATTACAAAAAAGAATGAAAAAAAAGTCCAGTTTTGGTCCCTCAAGACCTCAACTATTCTTGTAGTTTAATTTTCACCCTTCACTCCAAAACCGATTAGATCATTTCCACCGGTTTTGGCTGTTGGAGACGTGAACTAAACACTTTTAAATTTGAGGGTAAAAAATTAGACTGTAGAGATAGTTGAGGGACCAAAATGAAACTAATTCTCTTCTAAGCACAGTACTATTTCAAGCATAGAAAAATGATGCAAAAATGATAGGAGTAACTTTCCAAAAACAAATAAAACACCTGCCCGATCTAAGCTTGATGTTTTATAACATATCATTGCGCGGTGTTTACTGCAGCAGATCAGATACAAGAGGGCTTCTGCTGGTGGCATAACCACTGGTTATCTAAACGTTTGCTCCAATGGGGTAGATCCTCCAACGCCAAAGCAGAACAGAAAATCCAGCTTACCAACATGGAAATTGCTCAATGCATCATTCTCCCTTGTCCTCCAGATGCCAGCGAGTGGCAGATGCTTGAGACAGCACATGGAACTGCTGTGAGAGGATAGCCAAAATGCTTGCTTGCAAGAACCACACACCCAGTACAGAATTCTGCATGGACAAAAAATCAGTACAATATAAAAAATGAAACTAGGGTGTGGAATGGGACTCGTTACATGCTTCCTAAGTTGCATTGAAAAATGGCCAGACATATCCGTATGATTGGCCAGAAAGAGATGTAGATGTACTTACATTATGAGGGTACTGGTATTACAAGCATGAGTTACAATCTGCTATATGATATTTGAAAATAATATGATACACAACTTTCAGGTTAGAAATGAATAGTAAAAGATAATTTTTTTAACAAGGTTATAAGGGTATTTAGAATATAGAAAACAATTTAGCCTCTAGGACCTGTTTCTGCCAAATGGCGTAACCGACAACAGGCCAAATTTAAGAATTATCTGCCTAGATTATGAAGTCATGGCTTAGAATTGGCTGGCAACACGCTATTATTTATTTTTCCCATGCCCCCAAATGGTGCATTAGTTGTTGTAAAAATAATTAGAATTGGTTTGGAGTTAGTCAGAAAAATCATTTATACTCATGGCAAAAAAATCATTTATACACTAGTATGATTTGGTATGCCCACTAACCACTATCCGGTGCTTTTACACAAGCTGACTGATAAATTAGGATCTGCCCTTGCTAATCTAGCGAGTCAGTCATAGTATCCCAACAATTTTATTAGAACCAATCTAATGCAAGTGCAGCATTAGGCAAACATGTCTAAACATGGGAAATGCATGTGAACATAGAGATGCAACCAAGATAATCGGTTTTACAGCCTAGGCATTGTCGATATAAATGCCAGTGGTAAGATCCAAACCATAAATGCACTAGCATAAACTTCAATACCAACCTGCAGCTATCTAGAGTTTTTGACAATATGAAAAATGGGGAAAGTTTGGGTAACTTAACTCTGTAAAAAGTAGTTCCGTAAGAACAAAACACTAGAAAACTCATGAAATGAGGGAAGGCTGAAACAGCAATGCTCTACTTTTGGGTGGCATAAACAAAATCACAAGTTATAGAACTAGAATATGAGCATTCTCCCGCTTGCAAATTCAACGTACTTACAAGTCGCAAAAGAACATCTTAAACATTGTGCATGTAATTTAAGTAAATTAGAATCTATTTTAGGAAGACAAGGTATGGTAAAATTCGTTTGTAAATGCAAAACAGCAATTACCAGCATGCCAACCTCGATAGAGTTGTTCACGACGAAGAGACGTCAGCACCAAACATTCATGGAAGAACACAGCCACAGAAAAAGCCAGATGCATGCAAGCAACAAACAGATAGAACTACTTTGTCGACCAGATGCTAGGATGGCTGATGCAATGCGTGCAATAGCATTGCGACAAAGAACAGCTACTGTTGCTACAGCCAGGGGAGAACCCACCATGATTCATGGGTATTCAGCTGAATACCTAAATTTTTGGCAAAATCCATTGTATACAAAATATAATACATATGTATACTAGTAGTTAGGTCAAATTCGTCTAGGCCTAGCCGGATCGTAGCGATAGAGGCCTGGTCCATCATGTGCTAGGGAGCATCTTGAGTCTTGACGGATACTTAGCTCATAGGCCGGGCGTAAGCTGTAGGTCTGTGTGTTACAACCCCATGGTCCTCAGGCAAATCTAAATGAAATTGTTTTTTTTTTTGCTTTAGACTACAAGAGAGCTTGCCAGATAAAAGTACCTGTTATTTGAATTTTGAAGGGACCAATTACTTTACATCCTAAAATTGTATTATTTAAACATTGTGTACATTGTGATTGTACAACTCTATTGTAGAATTATTCAGATTTAAACTTTAACTCAGATAGTAGTTCTAGGGAAACAGTTCATCTTTAATTCCAGCTATCATGGTTAAAACTATTAGCCTTTGAGTTCTGTTCTTCAGTCATTGCTGAAGTTGCTTCCTTTTGTGTGCTTGTCTGCATGACAGTTTAGGTCATGTTTATGTAGTAGTTGTAAAGGTTTGGTTCCCTGTGTGAATACTGTTGCTTAGAATCTTAGAGTGTGTTTGGTTCGTGGATGGAGGTTGCATCGTATATCCTGGCTGAGTGGATGCAGGCTGAGTGGAATCGTATTTCAGAAAAAGAAGATATTTGGTGAGGCCGCATGAGCGGATACAAAAATCGAGATGTTGTTTGGTTGCTGTATGAGCGGATGCGCCTACCAAACCCGAGAGGTCGACACGTGGGACCGCATAAGATACACCGCATCCACTCATCCAGATGGCTAGTGAAGCTCATTTTGAGCGTATCCACTCATCCAGATGAGGGCGTATTTTGCATCCGCTCATACAGCCAGATCCGCTCGTCATGAGCGACCAAACAGGCTCTTTCTCAGATTATACGGATCCACCCATCCAGGACGAAGGAGATATAGGCAACCAAACACACCCTTATACTGAGTGACATGTATTTTTCTGTCAATTAGGGTGACTACATCTATTACCAGGAGCACACATGAAATAAAAAACAAGGCGGTGGTTTTTGTGGAGAAGCCGAGAAGGAGAAGATTTATCTATAGCCGAATCAATTCACTAAGCTGAGTATCCATTTGGTGCACTATTGGCCTGTTAAAAATTTCATTCATTTCATAATATGATGCCTACTTCTTAAGTCTTAGCCCTGATTTAATAGTATAGGATCCGCACCAAAATCAAGGGTGTATTTAATGAGTTTTCCCACTTCTATATTATTTTTTTCGAATACTTTATGGTAGTAACTTTGTGGTCTAATATGATCTTTGATATATGTTTGATTTTCTAGATCTTTGAGCTTTAAAAAATGAAGAAAGTCTGCAGATTTGAAATCTTTATGGGAGAGAGCTAGAAAGACGCAGAAGATAGCTTCCACCTTGATGCCAAAACTGATTTCTAATGAAAGCCAAGTTCGAAATCAGACTAATTTTCCTTCCAATGGCACTTAGCTGTAGCTGGTAGTGCACACATATGATGACAGTGGCACAGAACCTGAGGTCTAGCACAGAACCTGAGATAGATTGCCCATTGTCCCTAATCGCAGTTGGCACCCATTGTCTCCATTGCTTCTATGCTGAAATGTTCTTAAGTGTTATTGATAGGTAGCTTCGAGAGCTTAACAATAGGTTTGATGAGGTAAATATAGATTTGCTTCTTTGCATGGTGTCATTCAATCCTATTGATCCATTCACTACTTATGACAAGGATAACTTGGTTAGGCTTGCTTAGTTTTATCCTAAAGATTTCTCATGCACAGAGTTGATGCATCTTCCATTTGAACTTACATACTTCATTGCTGATATGCATAGAGATGAAAGGTTAGAAAAGTAAACAACCTTTTGAGATTTATATTATGCTTATTCAAACAAAGAAGAATCTCAATTATGTAATTGCTTAAAAGCTTCTCAAATTCATGCTAATTCTTTCCGTAGCAACTGCTAGTGTTGAGAGAGTGTTTTCTTTAATGAATCGTGTGAAGAATAAGCTAATAAATAGAATGGGTGAGCAATACTTGAATGATTGCTTGGTTACATTTCTTGAGTGATAATTTTTTCTGCAAGTTAAGAATAATGACATTATATCTCGCTTCCAAGGTATGAAGCATTGTCGCATTAATTTTTTAATTATTTTATAATTTCTTTATATTATTTGAGATGTTGTCTTTAGAATGAAATTGTACTTTAATTTTTTTATATTGTGGATCTTTATGTTTTCTTTTGAATAATATTTTGTAACTTCGAATACCCATCCTGAAATTCCTCGGTCTGCCACTTGCTATAGCAATGAATGGCATCAGGGGAGAAACTAATTGAACCAAACCATTGCGGTACTGATTAAGTAGAGCACCCAGAAGGATAGGTGCTAAGACAACCTGCATTCAGATATATCAACCTTAGCCAGAAGTAAGGGAATTTAACATTATACAAAGAAATTTGTAGCACTTGAGATGTTGACACGAACAATCCCATTGGATCTACTGCAACGTATTGTCCAGCCAGTTTGGATGTTAGAAGAGGAGTCTAAATGAGATAAAAGATTATGCAACTGAATTGGAATATAGTTGCCATGTTGGAATGAACTCTCACAATTCCATCACATGGGCCAAGTGGCCTACAATCATGTACAAGGTATGGCAAATAAGCAAAAAACACCCTATACAAAGAACTAATACATACAAGGAACATATACTCCTAACAACCCCGCAAACTCAGGGTGGGTCAACAACTATGAGTTTGGAGACATAGAAGCTATGTTGTGCCCTAGTCTATACCTTTGTGAAGAAGTCAACTAGCTGAAGCTCGAAAGACACATACTAAAGAGTAACAACCTGCTGCACCTGCGACCGCATGTAAAAGCATCAACCCCAATATGCTTGGTGAGCTCATGCTTCATCGGGTCTCGGGCAATGTTGATCACATCGTTGCCATCAGACAGTAATGTAGTAGGTACGGGAACTAAAACACCAAGATCCTCAAGAAGCCACCATAGCTAGGTGTCCTCAATTGTCACTGACGCAAGATCCCTAAACTCAGCCTTAACGCTCAAACAGGAAACTACAATCTACTTCTTAATCTTGATGAGGGCATCCCTAACACTTATACATCTTCTCCTTGATGTGGCACCAAGTAGCACTACAACTTTGGTTAGTGCTTGCAGTTCTGTGCACAATGTTCAAGAAGCTTTGAATACCAATTCTGAGGTTTCTAACGTGCACAAAAGACATATTTGGAAAGCTAATGAAGTCTATTTTCCAACGAATCAAACGGCACTTGATTGGAGCTTCCTACACAAAGTTATGGCAATTTCATTGGATGCTGCACGAACTGTCCGGAGAGACGCGCGAGACTTGCAAAACATAAGGAGTTCGAGTATTGCAATGCAAGTAAGGGTAAAATCCGACCACACCATGACTTTCTAAAGATTGAGAAGGATTCCTTTTCAGGTTCCAAACGGATTTGGAAGCCCCTTGAACCAGAAAACAAAACATATAAAGATTTGAAACCGATTCGGACTTGGATTGGGACAGCTGGCAAGACCGATACTAAAACGTCCATAACTTTCACAAACGGAGTCCGATTTGGGCGTTCTTGGACTCGTTGGAAAGCTATTTTGAAGCCCCACATAATGGACAAGGTGCCAGCCACGAAATCCTCATAGTCAGATCGCAAATTAAGAGAGAATCCAGAGGTAGCAGTTTAGGTATTTCCTTTTAGTTCGTATTGAGTTTGTTTCGCCTTAGGCCAAGTAGTGCGTGAGTTGTAATCAAGGCCGTGCATTGTGCACCAATATAAGGCCAGGGCCTTAGCCCCATTGTAACTTAGACTTTGATTTGAGAAATAGAAACCAGAAAATCACCATGGTTTGGTGGCCATTGTTGGCGTGTTCTTGAGATTTCCATCGAGGAATTGCTCTTGGTGTGTTGAATCCAATTCTGGTGTTGGATTCTACTCGCTGAAACTTCGGTTTCTCTACCCTTTGTTCACGTGCTGCGATGTGCGTGGGAGAAGGTTTATCTTGGAGAGGGCATCCAACAAGGCGTATCGTGAAAGATCAGGGCCAAAGCAACGGGGTTCAGCTAGCTTGCTAGTGGATCCGCATCATCTTGGTATCAGAGCGTGGTTGATCACGGTACGAGGTTGCTGAATTTTTTTTTCTTGATGGCGGGTTCTATGAAGATTGAAGATGGCAAGGTGCGACATAATCATGCCGAGCCAATCGGGAAGGTGCCCCAATATGCGGCGTCTTTGCTGCCCGAGGTACGAATTGGATTTGAAGTGACACGTGACTACTTCTTAAGTTGTCACCAGAAGCTTGAAGGCAAGGTTGATGATTTGAGGGCGCGAATTGATGCTTTGACGGAGGAGATACGCAACCAGCCACCACAATTTCAGCATGCTAAACAGGAACCTCAATATCCCAAACGGCGTGCACCATATGAAGACGACGAACACGAGGAGATCTTTGATGGTGCAGCGGGTTTTGCTCCACAATCGCGCCATGCTCGGGACTACCGTGGTGCTGACCGTGGTAGGGACATGCGTGGCAGAGGTGGTGTCGGGTTTGCTCAGCGTGTTGCCGTGGATGATGGAATTGGGCGGATAAAAATTTCTATCCCATCATTTAATGGTAAAGCTGAACCGGAGGAGTACTTGGATTGGGAGATGCGTGTCGAACAAATTTTTGACAGCCATCACTATACTGAGGATAAGAAGATTCGGTTGGCGACAATTGAGTTCACTGGATATGTTCTTGTTTGGTGGAACCAATTGTGTCGCGTAGGAGCTCGTCCAGATACTTGGGCACAACTGAAGAATATTTTGAGGCGACGTTTTGTCCCAGCACACTACACGAGGACCTTGTACAACCGGCTACAACAACTACGTCAAGGTAATTCTAGTGTTGATGAATATTATAAAGAGATGGAGATGTTGATGATCCGTACAGGGACAGAGGAGCATGATGAGGCTACTATGGCACGTTTCTTTAATGGGTTGAATGAGGATGTGCAAGATAGGGTGGAGATGGTCCATTACTACAACATTCAAGACTTGGTGCATCAAGCTGACGTGGTTGAACAACAATTGAAGCGCAAACAAGCCAAGGGTAGGCATGCCAACACTCAAACAAACCCATGGAGGCGTCCATCACAGCAAGGCGATGATGTGGGTTCACCCTACAAAGTGGCGGCATCAAGCCGTTCAAATGGTGCTCTTTCAAAGGAGGCAAGCAACAGAGGTAAAGAAGCAACTAAAACTGATTCTAGTTTGCCTTCTAATGCTCATGCTAGAGAAATTGAGTGTTTCAAGTGCAAGGGAAGAGGTCATATGATGCGTGATTGTCCAAATCAACGAAGAGTGCTTCTCACTAAAGATGGCTATGCTTCAACAACTTCTAGTAGTGATTCTGAAAGTGAAAAATCCGATGATTCCAAGGAGGATGTTGTCTATTGTGATCCAGAATTGAATGGTGTTAATCTTTTGGTCCGGAAGGTGCAAAGTAAAGAAACTGAAACAAAAGGACAGCGGTGGAGTGTTTTCCAAGCGGAGTGCAAGATCAAAGATAAAGCATGCAAGTTGATCATAGATGGTGGAAGTTATACCAATGTGATTAGCAAAGATTTGGTGTACGCTTTAGGGCTGTCCACGTGGAGGCATCCTCAACCACATCATGTGGAGTGGCTACACAACTCCGAAGGCTAAAGATAACTCACAAGGTGCGTGTTCCGTTTGTTGTTGGTGACTATGTTGACAAGGTGGATTGCGACGTAGTTCCAATGGATGCATGTGGGTTATTGTTGGGAAGACCATGGCAATATGATTGCAATGCTACGCATGAGGGCCGGTCCAACACATATACATTTGTACATGAGGGAAAGAAGCATGTGTTGAAACCAAAATTGGAGAGTGCTATTCATGTTGATGAAGAAATTACAGCCAAGAAGAAGCAAGCTCCCAAGATTACCCCAAAGCCGAGGACGGCTTTGCTTCAAGGAGGGGAGGATGATGTGGCACCAAGTAGCACTACAACTTTGGTTAGTGCTTGCAGTTCTGTGCACAATGTTCAAGAAGCTTTGAATAGCAATTCTGAGGTTTCTAACGTGCACAAAAGACATATTTGGAAAGCTAATGAAGTCTATTTTCCAACGAATCAAACGGCACTTGATTTGGAGCTTCCTACACAAAGTTATGGCAATTTCATTGGATGCTGCACGAGCTGTCCGGAGAGACGCGCGAGACTTGCAAAACATAAAGAGTTCGAGTATTGCAATGCAAGTAAGGGTAAAATCCGACCACACCATGACTTTCTAAAGATTGAGAAAGATTCCTTTTCAGGTTCCAAACGGATTTAGAAGCCCCTTGAACCAGAAAACAAAACATATAAAGATTTGAAACCGATTCGGACTCGGATTGGGACAGCTGGCAAGACCGATACTAAAACGTCCATAACTTTCACAAACGGAGTCCGATTTGGGCGTTCTTGGACTCGTTGGAAAGCTATTTTGAAGCCCCACATAATGGACAAGGTGCCAGCCACGAAATCCTCATAGTCAGATCGCAAATTAAGAGAGAATCCAGAGGTAGCAGTTTAGGTATTTCCTTTTTAGTTCGTATTGGAGTTTGTTTCGGCCTTAGGCCAAGTAGTGCGTGAGTTGTAATCAAGGCCGTGCATTGTGCACCAATATAAGGCCAGGGCCTTAGCCCCATTGTAACTTAGACTTTGATTTGAGAAATAGAAACCAGAAAATCACCATGGTTTGGTGGCCATTGTTGGCGTGTTCTTGAGATTTCCATCGAGGAATTGCTCTTGGTGTGTTGAATCCAATTCTGGTGTTGGATTCTACTCGCTGAAACTTCGGTTTCTCTACCCTTTGTTCACGTGCTGCGGTGTGCGTGGGAGAAGGCTTATCTTGGAGAGGGCATCCAACAAGGCGTATCGTGAAAGATCAGGGCCAAAGCAACGGGGTTCAGCTAGCTTGCTAGTGGATCCGCATCACTTCTATTGGTGGTCATGCACATACTGAGATGGACGCCATAAGTGAAGCTGCAAGTAGTACAAGTGCTGATGAGGACATTACCATTACATAGACATCTTTCACTCCAAGCATGCATAAGAATATCCAAGAACCAGAGGGCCCAATGACAAGGGCAAGAGCCAAGCGTTTAAACAAACATGTGCTTTTGTTTCTTAAGGAGTTTTCTTTAATTGATGATAAACTTGGAATACTACCTCATGCTAGTATTTTATGTATTCTTAGGTATGACTAATGTGAAGACTTGGGAGAGCAAAAGGGAGGAGCCCAAGGACTTAAACTACAAGTTTTGGATAAGATTTTCAAGCTAAATTCGGGCTTCCCACGTGCTCAACCCAATTCAAACTCGGATTCAACTCAGGATTCAATTCGGATTCGGTTCGGGACAGCCTGACAGGCAGTTACTAAAAAGGCCATAACCTTTACAAACGGAGTCTGATTCTGGTGTTCTTATACTCGTTGGAAAGATAATTTCAAGGGCTACGCAATGGATCTAGTGCCACTTTCAAATTCATCACGGATAAAATGTTATGACCGAAACAATATGACGGGTGAAAAATATAGTTTCCTTTTTGTGAGAGTTCGTATCTAAAACCATATAGGGTTGAGTTGTACTTGGTTTGGGGACCATATGGACATCCTAAGGGGCTATATAAGCCTTGTATTGGCAGCCTTTAGGGGAGACCAATTTTATGCATAAGATTGAAACATAGCTATTGCTTGTTCTTTCAACACCAGAGTTCATGCGAGGACTTTGAGAGAGAACTAGGCAATCCATCGTTCGTTCTGCAATTCAAGGTCAAGCTGTCGTTCCATTGGGAATTGGGGACTTGGTGTTCGTCGTTTGTGGTCTCGCGACGAACAATTATCCGGTGTGTTTTGGGCGTATTCCGAAGAGTTGAGGGTTCGTGCATTGGCGTGAGTGTTCAACTAGCGACATCGTCTACTTCGCATCAACTATCCACGGTTCCTCACTGAGAAGATCGGGACGATTCTAGGTTTACTCGGTGAGAACTTCTTTACCTGTAGTTAGATTCGTTTTCTTTCCTTTCATCCTTTAAACCGAAAATTGCAATACCAAAATCGTAGTTTAATCTGTTTATTTCTTGTGCGTTTTGTTAAGTCTTCGTCCATTAGAGTTTTGTTTTAGTGCTGATCGGTGTGTTTCCTCTTGTGTTGCTTAATCGTTACGTTCACATAAACCCTACAAAATTGCTGGTTGATTCCCTCAATTAGCAACAAAAAAAGCTTCCATCTTTTACCGTGCGCCATCTTGAGAGCACAATCCGAGTCGGTTTGTGTTTCTTTATCTGAACTCCTTAGTGGGACTAGAGTCTGAATCGACCTCTAGCTCAAACACAATCCGAGTCCAATTGTTCCAACTTCTGTTTCGGTCACTACATCATAAAAGGCCGAACCACATTTGGTGTCTTTGTGCTTCACTTATATCCTTTTATCTTGAGACTAGCCGTTGACATTGCAATTAGGGCTGCTCATTAAAATTGATTACACCTTGCTGATTTGTGAGGCTTGCAGCCGCAGTTAGGAAGAGCCGTAGCATAAAAAAAAAAGAAGAGAGAGAAACACGTAACTTTTGCATATGACCTCCGATTGAGGCGTTTCTTGATCCGTTGGAAAGGAAACGAGAAGATAGAGCTTCCAAACTCCTTTTTTAGAGCAATTTTGTGCCCTTGTATATTCAGTTGCTATTGGCTAGCGTCTCTCTTAGTACTTGGTGCAAAACGAGCTAGTTTCATCTCTGTTTCCAATTGATTCTTCCTAGTTCATTCCTTTGTTTGCATTAAGTCCCATTTATCATTGCGTGTGCGTTCATACACTTCGCTTAAACCAATTGATCAGCACATAGGCAAAATACTCTAGTTGGATCATTACTTAGCTTTACAATACCTTGAATATCAGATTGCATAGGATATGCACATAACTGTCCAAGCTCCACCTACACCCGTTGGTGTACTCCCTTGCTCTTGCTTATGCTTATACATTACCGGGTTGAGGTCGTTCGCTGTCACAATTGTCGATTTGCCGTCCTTGATTCACTTTGGAACGGTAAGCTTGTCTTGTTTTCAGAACAGTGAGTTGTAAGCATAGAGAGAGCTTTTGTTTCACTAACCCGGATATAATATCGTCTCTTGTTTGTGAGTCGTTCCCATGTCAGGTCACGAGGAGGATCCACCTAATCCGGAGGTGCCAGTTACGTGGACCGAGTACACTCGGTTACGCGAGATGCTACAAAAACAACTTCATGATGGTGACAATGGCGTGCGCGATGAGCTCGGGGAAGTTCAGACTGGAATGAACACCCTCGGGGAGGAGGTCACACAATTGCGTACGACCATCAACAATAACTTTCTGGAGCTGCGTGCCATGTTTGCACATCACAATCTACGTGGGGGTGCACCAGCTGATGATATCAGTGTGCACGACCCTCCGGTCATTCTGCACAATGAGACCGAGGAGGAGCGTGCTATTCGTCTGAATGAGGAGCGACGTCAGTGACAGGCGCTTGCATGGCCGTGCCGCCAAACGTCGGGATGGTAGCCGCGGCACGCCCTCAGGCACATGGGCCTGCCCGAGGCAACGGTGGCCAGGGTGGAGGTGCACCACAGGGTACCCACAGAGGAGGTGTGCATCATGCACCTCGTAGCTGGGCTGACGCGGTCGAGCGCCGGGATGACAATTTCCCCGTCACGACTACGATGCCCGACAGCACCACCACCGCAACAACGTGCAGCGTCCTCGCCACGACGATGCCGAGGATCTTGTCGCTAACCCAAATTTAATCTTCCTATATTTTCAAGTGGTACAGATGTGGAACAATACCTCACTTGGGAGCTGAAAGTTGATAAGTTATTTCGAATGAACAACTATTCCAATGAGAAGAAGCTGTTGCTTGCGTCCAATGGCTTGGATGATTATGCCACACATTGGTGGGAGCAGTTCATTCGTAAGCGCATGGAGCACCATGAGTTGCCGATTATCACCTGGGAGCAGATGAAGCAGCATTGCGGGCACGCTTTGTACCTCGCCACTACAAGCGCTCACTGTTTGAGAAGTTGACAGGGCTGCGACAAGGCATGAAATCAATTGATGAATATCATAAAGAAATGGAGACTATCATGATACATGCAGATGTCCGCGAGAATGAAGAACAGACCATGGCGAGATTTCTAGCTGGCATGAATCATGCTTCCAAACGCATTGTCAATCACTATCCCTATAATGATATGATTGAGTTGCTGCACCAAGCACGTGAAGCCGAGAGACAAGTGATTGAAGACGCACGGTTCGCTGCCTGGTCATGTTCTTTAGCTAGTTCGGGACAGCCATATAACAACAGCCAACCAAACAAGAGCACTTCGGCTGCAAGCGATTCGGCGATGCACAGTTCCGCAAGTAAGAAGCTGGAGAGTACACCATCACCGGTGCGTTGACCTATGGCGCCCGCTGCTAGTGCGACCTCGTCTATGGGGTCAACAGGTCGTTCACGTGACATTGTTTGCCACAAGTGCAAGGGTGTCGGCCATTTTCAGAGGGACTGCCCAAATGTCAGAACTATGCTTATCACAGAGGATGGCGGTTACGTTTCAGCTAGTGATGATGAGTCGCCTAATGCACAGGCAGTCTTGCACACTGATGACATAGAACAATGTGAGTGCGATCCTGAGTTTCCTAACACTGAGCAGTATTCCATTGTTTGATGCCATCGCCATCACTCGATGCCAATACCCTTGTCCAAGGTGCTTAGTGTGATGCCATCGCCATCACTCGAACAGCGGTGCAATTTGTTTCAGACATGGGCAAAGCTTGATAAGGGTAAGGTGTGCAAGGTGATTATTGATGGCGGGAGTTGTCACAATCTGGCTAGCAAGGATATGTGTCATAAGTTGAGTGTGATGCTAGTGGATTGGGTATTGACGGTGTTTTAATGCAAGAGGGTAGACCGGTAGCTTATTTTAGTGAGAAACTGAATGGTGCTCAATTGAATTATCCGGTCTATGACAAAGAGCTTTATGCGTTAGTGCGTGCGTTAGAAACTTGGCAACACTATTTATGGCCTAAAGAGTTTATTATTCATTCTGATCATGAGGCTTTGAAGTATTTAAAGGGCCAAGCAAACCTGAACCGTAGACATGCCAAATGGGTCGAATTCATTGAGTCGTTTCCTTACATTGTGAAATATAAGAAGGGAAAAGAAATATGGTAGCTGATGCTCTTTCTAGGAAAAGTGTGCTTTTAACTCAATTAGGAGTGCACGTTCCTGGTTTAGCGAGTGTGCGTGATTTATATGCTCATGACCATGATTTTTCTCTCCCTTATGCATGTTGCAAAGAGGGAAAAGGCTGGGATAAATTTCACATCCATGATGGGTTTTTGTTTCGCACTAACAAATTATGCGTTCCAGAATCCTCCGTGCGTTTGCTATTACTGCAGGAATCACATGTAGGTGGATTGATGGGACATTTTGGACGTGAGAAGACATTGTCTATGCTGAGCGATCACTTTTATTGGCCTAAGATGAGGCGAGATGTGGAGAGGTATGTGCAGCGATGCATTACTTGCCACAAAGCGAAATCAAAGTTGCATCCACATGGTTTGTATACCCCTTTACCTGTTCCCAATGCCCCATGGGAGGATATTAGTATGGATTTTGTTTTAGGACTGCTTAGAACTAAGAGGGGGAGTGATTCTGTTTTTGTCGTTGTGGATCGTTTTTCGAAGATGGCACACTTTATTCCGTGCCACAAGAGCGACAATGCGTCGCATATTGCTGACTTGTTTTTCAGGGAGATCGTGAGGCTACATGGCATGCCACATACTATTGTGTCGGATCGCGACGTGAAGTTCATGAGCTACTTCTGGAAGACGCTTTGGGGTAAACTGGGGACGAAGCTGTTATTTAGCACAACTTGTCATCCCCAAACTGATGGTCAAACAGAGGTGGTGAACCGCACACTTTCGATGCTACTCTGGACCATGATCAAGAAGAATCTGCGTGAGTGGGAGGATTGTTTGCCGCACGTGGAATTCGCTTATAATCGAGCCGTGCATTCCACTACGCAAATGTCTCCATTTGAGGTAGTTTATGGTTTCAAGCCCTTTACACCGCTTGATTTGTTGCCGCTTCCTAGTCAACACCATACTCATATGGAGGCGTCCAAGCGAGCTGAATATGTGAAGAAATTGCATCTCAAGACAAAAGAAGAAATAGAGCGCAAGGTCAAGTATTATGCTGAGAAGGCGAACAAGAAAAGGAAGAAGATGGTTTTTCAACCAGGTGATTTGGTTTGGGTACACTAACGCAAGGATCGTTTTCCAGAACGTCACAAGTCTTAGTTACTACCGCGCGGTGATGGACCTTTCAAGGTGCTTGCGAAGATCAACGACAATGCCTACAAGATAAAGCTTTCCGGCGATGACTATGGCGTGAGCTCTACGTTCCATGTCGCTGATTTATCACCTTTCTTTGGTGGTGACGATCCAGCGTCGAGGACGACGCCTTTTCAAGAGGGGGAGGATGATGAGGGCATCCCTAACACTTATACATCTTCTCCTATTGGTGGTCATGCACATACTGAGATGGATGCCATAAGTGAAGCTGCAAGTAATACAAGTTCTGATGAGGACATACCCATTACATATACATCTTTCACTCCAACATGCATGAGAATATCCAAAACCAGGGGGCCCAATGACGAGGGCAAAAGCCAAGCGTTTAAACAAACAGGTGCTTTGTTTCTTAAGGAGTTTCCTTTAATTAATGATGAACTTGGAATACTACCTCATGCTAGTATTTTATGTATTCTTAGGTATGACTCATTTGAAGTCTGCAGATTTGAAATCTTTATGGGAGAGAGCTAGAAAGACGCAGAAGGTAGCTTCCACCTTGATGCCAAAACTGATTTCTAATGAAAGCCAAGTTCGAAATCGGACTAATTTTCCTTCCAATGGCACTTAGCTGTAGCTGGTAGTGCACACATATGATGACAGTGGCACAGAACCTGAGGTCTAGCACAGAACCTGAGATAGATTGCCCATTGTCCCTAATCGCAGATGGCACCCATTGTCTCCATTGCTTCTATGTTGAAATGTTCTTAAGTGTTATTGGTAGGTAGCTTTGAGAGCTTAACAATAGGTTTGATGAGGTAAATATAGATTTGCTTCTTTGCATGGTGTCATTCAATCCTATTGATCCATTCGCTACTTATGACAAGGATAACTTGGATAGGCTTGCTTAGTTTTATCCTAAAGATTTCTCAAGCACAGATTTGATGCATCTTCCATTTGAACTTGCATACTTCATTGCTGATATGCATAGAGATGAAAGGTTTAGAAAAGTAAACAACCTTTTGAGATTTATATTATGCTTATTCAAACAAAGAAGAATCTCAATTATGTGATTGCTTAAAAGCTTCTCAAATTCATGCTAATTCTTTCCGTAGCAACTGCTAGTGTTGAGAGAGTGTTTTCTTTAATGAATCGTGTGAAGAATAAGCTAATAAATAGAATGGGTGAGCAATACTTGAATGATTGCTTGGTTACATTTCTTGAGTGATAATTTTTTCTGCAAGTTAAGAATAATGACATTATATCTCGCTTCCAAGGTATGAAGCATTGTCGCATTAATTTTTAATTATTTTATAATTTCTTTATATTATTTGAGATGTTGTCTTTAGAATGAAATTGTACTTTAATTTTTTTATATTGTGGATCTTTATGTTTTCTTTTGAATAATATTTTGTAACTTCGAATACCCATCCTGAAATTCCTCGGTCTGCCACTTGCTATAGCAATGAATGGCATCAGGGGAGAAACTAATTGAACCAAACCATTGCAGTACTGATTAAGTAGAGCACCCAGAAGGATAGGTGCTAAGACAACCTGCATTCAGATATATCAACCTTAGCCAGAAGTAAGGGAATTTAACATTATACAAAGAAATTTGTAGCACTTGAGATGTTGACACGAACAATCCCATTGGATCTACTGCAACGTATTGTCCAGCCAGTTTGGATGTTAGAAGAGGAGTCTAAATGAGATAAAAGATTATGCAACTGAATTGGAATATAGTTGCCATGTTGGAATGAACTCTCACAATTCCATCACATGGGCCAAGTGGCCTACAATCATGTACAAGGTATGGCAAATAAGCAAAAAACACCCTATACAAAGAACTAATACATACAAGGAACATATACTCCTAACAACCCCGCAAACTCAGGGTGGGTCAACAACTATGAGTTTGGAGACATAGAAGCTATGTTGTGCCCTAGTCTATACCTTTGTGAAGAAGTCAACTAGATGAAGCTCGAAAGGCACATACTAAAGAGTAACAACCTGCTGCACCTGCGACCGCATGTAAAAGCATCAACCCCAATATGCTTGGTGAGCTCATGCTTCATCGGGTCTCGGGCAATGTTGATCACATCGTTGCCATCAGACAGTAATGTAGTAGGTACGGGAACTAAAACACCAAGATCCTCAAGAAGCCACCATAGCTAGGTGTCCTCAATTGTCACTGACGCAAGATCCCTAAACTCAGCCTTAACGCTCGAACAGGAAACTACAATCTACTTCTTAATCTTGATGAGGGCATCCCTAACACTTATACATCTTCTCCTTGATGTGGCACCAAGTAGCACTACAACTTTGGTTAGTGCTTGCAGTTCTGTGCACAATGTTCAAGAAGCTTTGAATACCAATTCTGAGGTTTCTAACGTGCACAAAAGACATATTTGGAAAGCTAATGAAGTCTATTTTCCAACGAATCAAACGGCACTTGATTTGGAGCTTCCTACACCATTACATATACATCTTTCACTCCAAGCATGCATAAGAATATCCAAGAACCAGAGGGCCCAATGACAAGGGCAAGAGCCAAGCGTTTAAACAAACAGGTGCTTTTGTTTCTTAAGGAGTTTCCTTTAATTGATGATAAACTTGGAATACTACCTCATGCTAGTATTTTATGTATTCTTAGGTATGACTAATGTGAAGACTTGGGAGAGCAAAAGGGAGGAGCCCAAGGGCTTAAACTACAAGTTTTGGATAAGATTTTCAAGCTAAATTCGGGCTTCCCACGTGCTCAACCCAATTCAAACTCGGATTCAACTCAGGATTCAATTCGGATTCGGTTCGGGACAGCC
The DNA here is from genome assembly GCA_036346575.1 of Dendrocalamus sinicus. NCBI lineage: Eukaryota > Viridiplantae > Streptophyta > Magnoliopsida > Poales > Poaceae > Dendrocalamus > Dendrocalamus sinicus. The sequence continues at coordinate 23,998,846 of CM070647.1, forward strand.
TGACAGACAGTTACTAAAAAGGCCATAACCTTTACAAACGGAGTCCGATTCTGGTGTTCTTGTACTCGTTGGAAAGATAATTTCAAGGGCTACGCAATGGATCTAGTGCCACTTTCAAATTCATCACGGATAAAATGTTATGACCGAAACAATATGACGGGTGAAAAATATAGTTTCCTTTTTGTGAGAGTTCGTATCTAAAACCATATAGGGTTGAGTTGTACTTGGATTGGAGACCATATGGACGTCCCAAGGGGCTATATAAGCCTTGTATTGGCAGCCTTTTGGGGAGACCAATTTTATGCATAAGATTGAAACATAGCTATTGCTTGTTCTTTCAACACCAGAGTTCATGCGAGGACTTTGAGAGAGAACTAGGTGATCCATTGTTCGTTCTACAATTCAAGGTCAAGCCGTCATTCAATTGGTAATTGGGGACTTGGCGTTCGTCGTTTGTGGTCTCGCGACAAACAATTATCTGGTGTGTTTTGGGCGTATTCCGAAGAGTTGAGGGTTCGTGCATTGGCGCGAGTGTTCAACTAGCGACATCGTCTTTCGTATCAACTATTCACGGTTCCTCACTGAGAATATCATGATCCCTCCCCGTATCAAATCTTCTAGGAAATCAAGGAAGAACCGTGGAAGACATAGAGGGCAAAAAGAGGCTGACGATCAGAATGATCACTGGCACAGGTCGCATCAAAATACGCTAGAAGCTACAAGGAGCTAGAGATTGGGAAGAAGAGGCGTCAAGTGATGGTTCCATAAAGATATCGTAGAACCTGAAAGAGGTGACTGTGGTGGACCTGAGTGGGAGTAGAAACGAACTGACTCAAAATGTGAACAACATGAGAGATGTCAGGTCGAGTAGTGGCAAGATAAATCGAACTCCCAACAAGATGACGATATCAGTGGGCCGAAGCTGAAGGTGCAGTTCCATAAGAGTGTCCACCATGCGCTGGTCAGTGAGCGAAGTACGATCAAGGAGATCCTAGATGTAATTCTGCTGGGAGAGATAGTAGCCATCAGGAGTGGTGTTACCTCAATCCCAAGGAAGTAGCTCAGGGGACCTAGATTAGACACCTGAAATTGCTCACTAAGATGTCTCTTCACAAAGTCAATATACTTAGGGTCAACTCTAGTGATGAGTATGCCATTCACATAGAGAAGAAGCGAGCAGAGAGCAGGGTCATGATCACTGGCGGAGAAGCGAGCAGCAGTGACAATGAAAGTGAAACGCTCAAATCTAGCACGAGAAGCTTTCTTGAGCACATAGAGTAAACAACGGAGATGACAACCTAACCGTCGGGATAGAATACCTAGGAGGCGGTTGCATGTAGACCTCCTTGTGTAACTCACCATTAAGAAAGGCATTCTTAACATCAAGTTGAGAGATAGTCCACTAGTGAACAGAGGCAACAACAACAAGAGTACGAACAACACTCATATGAGCAATAAGAACAAAAGTCTCATCATAGTCATGGCCATACTCTTGTTAAAAGCCACACACAATAAGACGCACCTTATAATGCTCAATGGAACCTTCAGAGTAGATCATGATCTTATAGACCCACTTGCATGTGATAGGAGTGACACGAGTAGGAAGCGGAATGACATCCCAAGTACTAGTTTGTCAAAGAGCATCAAGCTCCTCTGCCATGGCAAGTTGCTAATTTGGACAAGAGGTGGCTTCATGATATGAGCTAGGCTCAACTACAACAAGTGCCTAAGCAGGAGGATCAACTCGAACAGGAGGCTGCCTAACAGGAACATGAGCAGGAAAACCAAGATAAGAGGAAGGATGACATGCCAAAGAAGCATGATCACGAAGGTTGTATCGTGAAGCAGGAGGAACCAAGGGAGGAGATGTTGGAGCAAGACCTAAAAAGGTGGGAGAAGAAGGCACATGAGCAGGACCCAACAAGGAAGAAGCTGAAGGAGAAGGATCAGAATGAGGATGGCGAGTGTAGTGAAATGGAAAGGGAAAGACCTTAACAAAAGAGCTGAAAGGATCCTCTGGTGGGGAAGGAGCTGAACGTGAAACAGACAGAGCTGGTGGACAAGACTCAAAACAACAGGAGTGGAGAGCTGAGGATCAGGGAAAGTGGTACGGGGTCGCCCGATCTTCTCGACGTAGGATCAAGATACTCACGTGGATTTGATGAACCGTAGTGATCTCCCGTTGCCAATGCAAAAGTTAGCACTCTTTAATTCGCCCAACCACACGTGCTGAACTTCACGACCACCGATGAAGTTCCATCACGCTCCCAATTCCCAACGGAAAGGTTGAACGATCTTGATTTCAGCAAACTCCCAATTCCGTCAAGTTGGGTCGGCCATAAAAAAGAACAAGAGTATTTTATTATCAAACGCGGTCTTCCCTAAAGGCTGCTAATATAAGGCTTATATAGCCCCTTGGGACGTCCATATGGTCCCCAAACCAAGTACAACTCAACCCTATATTGTTTTAGATATGAACTCTCACAAAAGGAAACTATATTTTCCACCCGTCGTATTGTTTTGGTCATAACTTTTTATCTGTAATGAATTTAAAGGTGGGACTAGATCCATTGCGTAGCCCTTGAAATTATCTTTCCAACGAGTACAAGAACACCTGAATCAGACTCTGTTTGTGAAAGTTATGGCCTTTTTAGTAACTGCCTATCAGGCTGTCCCGAACAGAATCCGAATTGAATTCTGAGTAGAATCCGAGTTTGAATTGGGTTGAGCACGTGGGAAGTCCGAATTTGGCTTGAAAATCTTATCCAAAACTTGTAGTTTAAGTCCTTGGGCTCCTCCCTTTTTGCTCTCCTACTGCATGGGCTTCTTTCCTCCTTGATCAGCTGCATGGGCTGCTTGGCTTTCTCCTTTCCATTCCAATGGGCTTTGAGCTTTTTGTTCTTGGTAGCAAATATAATTACCCTCCTTGTGCTTCTCCATTGCTTTGGCCCCGGAATTATCACAATATTCAAAGCTAATAATAAACAAGAATTTGGCATAGGTAGTATATCGTTCCCACGAATAGAAGAAAATTCATTAAGAAACAAATTCACCTGACAATATTTAATACGGCTCAATACTTCTTTCCAGTGAAATATTGTATTTGACTTAAAAGTGCTAGGCATGTGCGTATCCGCATCAGAAAGTCAAAAAAGAGATTGACTCAGCAAGAGAGTCCGAACTATAAGTGGTGTCACGAGTATAGTAAGGTCGAGACTCATCAAAAGTGACATCGTGTGAAATGCGCATCCAATGAGCAACAGGGTCATAACAGTGATAACCTTTATGCTCAGTACTATAGCCAAGAGAAACACACTCAACTCACTTAGCAGTCAGCTTCGTGTGCTCACGGGGTGGAAGAAGAGCATAGCAAAACATAGCCAAAAGTGCGAATGTGACTATATTAAGGAGACCTACAGTACAGATGCTCAATCGAAGTAGAACCCTAAAGAGTAGTGGAGGGTTGTAGGTTGACAAGATAGGCGGCGGTAGAAACGGCCTCAACCAAGAAATGAGGTGGAACAAAAGAGGCAAGCATTAGAGCTCGAGTAGTTTCTAGGAGGTGACGATGTTTGTGCTTAAAAACATCGTTTTGAGTGTGAACACTAGGACGAGAGTACTAAGGAGGTGTACCTTGCATGGAAAGAAACTGATGAAAGGTAGTAGATAGGTACTCACCTGATGAGGCGATGGGGTCCCGATCTTCCGATAGGATGATAACTATCGATTTTGGTGGTGGTGACTCTCACGATCCGACTACAACCGTACGATGACGCTTGCGCCTTAGTAATCGCTGAACCAACCCCAAGTTGTTATCAACCGTGCCAAGAACGCGGTTGACCTGACCACGAAGGTCTATTTCTGCATGCAATCGAAGAACACCCAAGAACAAGATAACAAGCAATCTAAAATTGCAAATATTGATATTGAGTTCAAAAGGTGGGATTCTGAAGGCTGTCTTGACAGGTGGTCGTCCGACACAACTGAAGAACAGAAGTTTGCACAAGAGCTAAACCTAAATTCAACGAAATCTAAAGAGTTCAAAGGGGGTATAGAGGGTGAATATATGAGTTGGAGAAGAGAAAGGGGCGGCCAAGGGTCGTCCTAGGGTTGGACACCCACCCTAACAAAAATTACAAGCCCTTGGGCCCAATAGGAGGTGGCGTAGCACCTTTAGACTCGGATTCAGAAATAGTCCTGATTTGTTTTGGTAATATCATTCTGCACAGAAGGAATTTTGAGGTGAAGCCAGATCCATTGGAAAGAGCATAAGATAAGCTTTCCATCAAGTACTCACCCATCCCAAACGGACTCCGGATACGAATTCTATGCATGTTGGAAGTCGGTCCTGTCAGGATGAATCAGCGTCGGATTATTTTGGCGATTGCGATGCGACCAAAGTGTTTTTGAAGCTGAGGCCTTGCCCATTTGGTGGGCCTTGGAATAAGCTTTCCAACAAGTACAAGAACACCTAAATCGGACTCCGTTTGTGAGAGTTATGGCCATTTTATTACAGGCCTGTCTGGCTGTCCCGAACCGAATCCGAATTGAGTTCGGAGTTGATTCCGAGTTTGATTTCGGTTGGGCTTGAGGAAATTCCGAATTGGGCTTGCAAACCTCATCCAAACCTTGGGATTAAGTTCTTGGACCTCTCCCCTTTTGCCCTCCCACTGCATGGCTTCTCTTTGGGCTTCTTCTTCCTTGTTTTTCTCCATTACTTTGGCGCCGGCCTATCTCTCAGTTTGAAAGTATTCCATTTGTCAAAATTAAGAATGAACAAAGTAGTGACATGAGGTAGCATCATATTCTCATTTAAAATATGTTGAAGCTGAAGAAAACGAATTCACTTTTAGTTCAATCTTGATATTGGGCGCTATGGTCGTGTGTGTTCGCGTGGTCACATCATCCTCCCCTTCTTGACTGAAAACCGTCCTCGGTTTTAATGTATGTGTAGCCTCACGTATTGCATGATCTTGATCATAAATCTTGGTATATGATAACAGACGCAACAAACTCTCATTATGTAATATCATAAGTTCTTTGTCAAACAAAGTGAAACCTGTTTGAAACGAACTCACCTGATAATTTAAGTGATGCGTAGGAGCTCTTGTAATTAGAACAACAAGCATAGCAAATATGGTTGTATCCATAGGGGTCATGTTCTCATCATCACCTATAGAATCAGCATGGAAAACTCAAATGGTTGAATTAAACTGAGTATGAACCATGTTAGAAAAAGACTGATAAATAGAAGGGACCTGGCTATAAGAAGACATGTAGTAAATTCAAGTAGGGTGAGAGCAGTCATCAATGAAGATCACATAGCAATGATGACCCCCTTTCGAAACTAAGGGAGTTGGATCCCATACATCATAGTGAATTAAAAGAACAAGTAGAAATGGAGTCACCAGAACCATAAGGGAGTTGCATCTGCTTATCAAGCTTGCAACTGATATAGGATAAAGAAGTATCATTGGGAACAAACACAAGAACACCACTACCAATTAATGAATAAAGACGTAACCCACATATGTGGCCTAGGTGATAGTGCCATAGAGCAAAACTGATGGAAGTGGTGGCAACAGAGGCAGTGGTAGTGGTGTAGCAGTATCAGTCAACTAACTGATGGAAGCAGTGGAACTGAAAGACGAAGCTAGTTGAGCTCCTAAAGATGTTGAGAATCAACACGACATAGGCCAGTACCAACCATAGTCCCTATGCAACGGCCCTAAACACAACACAAATCAAGCTCAAGAATGATATGACAATCATGATCGATAATCTGACCAGTAAACATAAGCTACATAGGAACATGAAAACTAGGAGTGGAAATAGTGTCTCGACTAGTAATAGAATGAGATGTGCCATCTATAGTCTGAATAGAAACAGGTAGAATGGAAGGACTTAAAGAAGTGAGGTAAGTAGAATCTAGTGTCATATGAAAGGAAGCACCAGAGTCCAGGATCCAAGGACATGATATACCTAAAGTTGGAGACTAAGTGGCAAGACTGGTAGCACGTGAAGAATCTGAGGTAGAGTTGATGACCTGACGCTGAAGGAGGGAGACTAGCTGCTGAGTGGTGTTTAGCTAATGAGGAGCACCAGCACATCCTGATTGAGCAGAGCCACTGATGAGGACATCCTTTCCATAGATACAATTGTGCTGACTCCACAACAAGCTCAACAAATGATACAAGGACCAATGACTAGAGCGCGAGCATGTCAACTTAACCATCGGGTGAATGCGTTGCTAAGTTTGCATACAAATGTTTCAAAGAATGAAATACTATTTAATTCTTGTGATGATTTAATCGTCCTTAGGAACCATGGGGAAGAACCACGTGAGCTCAAGTATAGAAGTGGAACCGTCAAGCGCAACCCAAGTCCTGTTCGCGAGTTTGACTCGGATTCGGCCTTCCTAAGAGCGTCTAATTCAAACGGCCATAACTTTTGATCCAGAAGGATTCTCGAGGCCCGTGAATACTCGTTAGAAAGCTCTTGAAGGCTACTTTCAGATGGATCTGGTCTCACCTCCAAATTCCATCCGAGCCGGTCAGAAACTGCCAAACAAGTCACGTCACTTTTCCAGTCCGAGTCAAAGTGGGCCTTGGGCCTTGTAATCGAGTCCTGTTCGGCTTCCATTGTTTTGGCCTATCCTCCACCTCCCGTGTCTCTTAAATAGGCAACTGCACCCTCTTCTACGGTTTGGGTTTTGATAGACTAAGTTAGCTTTTGCTATTTCGCCTTGTATTCGCACGTGTCGGCAAGATCGTCCGAATACTTGTCTTCGGAACCCCACCGTTTTTCTGTTCAGATTGAAACCTACATGTTTTATTCGCAATTGAGTTGTTGTTCATCTTGTTCTTGCCTGTTCTTCGATTGTTTGCAAGAACAAGTACCCTCATGGTTAGGTTAATTGTGCGCCGACAAGGTCACGAACAACCTCTGGAGTTGGTGTACTGATCGCTAAGGCGCAACGTCCTTGGATGGTTGTAGTCGGCTCGTCAACGTCATCTTCTTCCCCAATCGAATCTACCACTTTCATCGAAAGATCGGGACCGCTAGTGCTATCAGCCACGCTGAGGACAATCACCTCTGTGGCCCTAGCTCTGCCTCTTGGAGTAGCATGTTTGGTAAGTGTGGCCATCATGCTGACACCAGGTGTAGTGAATGCCAGTAGGAGAGGCACTCGCAGCAACCACCGGTGCACCCATTGGTGCTGAAGGACCAGGAGGAGAAGCTACTGCCAGAGGAGCTGTACAAGCAATAGGTGTACATGCATCCAGGACGATAGAGGACAACTGTTGAGTCACGCCACAAAGACAAGCTTCCTCGGAACGAACAAAGCAGTAGGTGTATAGGCAGCTAAGTGACAGAAGACGGTTGCTAAGTCATGCCATGAAGACGAGTTTTCTCGGAACGAACAAAAGTGAGCCACAACGTTGACACCATGTCATGTTGGAATGAACTCTCACAGTTCCATCACATGGGCCAAGTGGCCAAAATATGATCATGTACAAGGTATGAAAAATAAACAAAAAACACCCTATACCAAAAACTAATACATACAAGGAACATATACTCCTAACAATAATAATTGATGTGCGAGTGGCTCATTACTGCTACAGCAAAAGTGCTTGCTACTGTCATCAACATTGAAAGAGCAACACTGCCCCTGCAACACAAGGATACAAATTTGTATACACAACATACATAAAGTTGCACTCTCTTCATTGCTATAACATGGTCAGCAATTACATCTAACAATACGTTTCCAAATTTTAACTATTTTCTGTCATGAAAATCTAATCCAAATGCACTACTTATTTTGAATCCACTTCCATCAATAGACAGGGATGTCCACTGAAGAATTCAAGACATTTACCATTGTCAATGAGAAAACAAATTGTTCTGTTGACATTTCTACACCCCTGAGTATTTAATTCAACCACATAATTAGGATGCTAGGGACTAGGTCGTAAAAGAGTGCCTTTTGGGATACACACAGTTAAACATTCTAAACATTGGCTAACAATATCTTTACGAATATTCAGATTGAACATATAAAAATGATGTGTAGATTTGCCTCAAAAAGTACTCTCGTAACATTACTTCTCCAATCACACAAGAATGGTGTTTGGATATTAACACGGTGATGTGGCCAAGAGTGTGAATACTACATTGATTTGTGCATCACCCATGCAATCTGAAGTTACAAGGCTTAGTAGCTCTGAATTGCGTAAGGAGAAAGAAGTAAGCGGTTATGGGAGAATGAAGAATATCCTAGTTTGTGCGGATGCTTATGCGATTCCTCCTTTGTGTAATACAAACAAGCCAACAATGCATGGAATTAGAGGTGTGGATGGTAAGGAAAGAAAGCTAGTTTGGGTTAAGAGGAAGACACAAGATCAATCAAGTTTTCGTGATTGCAATTCTGAGGTTTCTAATGCACACAAAATACATATTTGGAAAGCTAATGAAGTCTACTTTCCAATGAATTAAACAGCGCATGTTGGAGCTTCCTACACAAAGTTATGGCAACTTCATTGCTTGCTGCACGGGCTGTCCGGAGAGACGCGCGAGACTTGCCAAACATAGAGAGTCCGAGTATTGCAATACAAGTAAGGGTAAAATTCGACCATACCATGGCTTTTCCAAAGGATGAGAATGACTCCTTTTCAGGTTCCAAACGGATTTGGAAGCCCCTTGAATAAGAAAAGGAAACCTATAAAGATTTGAATTCAATTCGGATTCGGTTCGGGTCAGACAGGAAGTCCAACATTAAAATGCCCATAACATTCACAAACGGAGTCTGATTTGGGTGTTCTTGGACTCGTTGGAAAGCTATTTCGAAGCCCCATACAATGGATGAGGTGCCAGCCATGGATTCCTCATGGTCACATCGCAAATTGAGAGAGAATCCAGAGGTAGCTGTTTAGGTATTTCCTTTTTTAGTTTGTATTGGAGTTTGTTTCGGCCTTAGGCCAGGTTGTGCGTGACATTTAGTCAAGGCTGTGCATTGTGCACCAATATAAGGCCAGGGCCTTAGCCCATTGTAACTTAGGCTATGATATGATAAGTTTTTATGCTTATGAAATAAAGGAGAAAATTGCCATGATGGTTGTTGGCGGCCAGATTGCGTGATTGCATGGTTTTCTCGTTTGGAGTTTGCTGAGTTGGTGCAAGGCAAGAATAGGAGATTCTTGAGATTGCCCATCAAATATACAAGGTTCATCTCTTCTAATTCGTGTCTTCTTACTGAATTAACGGTTTGGGGAGTTTGGTGGATTGCTTCTAGTGTGCACCTCGCATACTAGTGCAAATTGCCCTTATCAAGATTGTTGGCTTGTGTTTGTTACTGATTTCAGGGTGCCGGGAGCAAGTAGAAGAGGTTTGAGCGGCTACCACAGCGATGAATTGGGTGAACCATTCGGTGATGATTTACCACCAGCTGTACGGAGCCGAGTCAAGGCGCTTACCAGCCACATCAAACGCCGGGAGGACGTCACACGTGCTGATTTCGACCAAATCATCAATGGCGTGCATACAAGAATCACTGAGGTGCAAGAATGTTGAATGCTCACCTCACGGAGGGCTTCAACAATCTGGAGGTGACACTCCGCCGCTTGGAGGGATGACAACCGCCGCCGGGAGGGGCCGGCGTGCAGCACCAAGTACCCAACTTTGTGCGACGTGCGCAGTCGCATGACGACGCACGCTACTACGAAGATGATGAGGACATGTTCGATGGCCGTGGAGGCTATCCACAACCACCACGGTGTGATTTTTTTGATCGCCGGGTTGCTGCACATGGAGGACACCGCAGAGGAGGTGTGGAACGTAGCGCTCGACGTCCCGTCTCATCTTTGGCCAAAAGAAATGATCAGCAAGTATGTCCTCCGTTTTCTTCACACCAAAATGCCCCATCAACCCGCCTCCATGTGCCTCCTGTAACAACAACAGACGAACGGAACTAGCAGGAATGCACAACTTGTTGGCTCTAAACACAAACCATCATTAATGATAAATTTATTCCACATTTTCCCTTCTTTACAATTCAACAGTATTTCCGCAAAATCAGCATCGTGCACATATTGCTCTTTAATAGTCTCTAATCCAAAAATTTTGAAGTCAAGTTGTGATAGCATGGAATATCTCCTAGACAAAGCATCAGCAATAACATTCTCCTTTCCCTTCTTGTGTTTTATGCTTTATAGCAATAACATAGGGAAAAGACTCAATAAATTCAACCCACCTTGCATGTCTACGGTTCAGATTACCTTGACTTCGAATATGCTTTAAAGATTCATGATCAGATTGTATAACAAATTCTTTGGGCCATAAATAATGTTGCCAAGTTTCTAAGGTTCGAAAGAGGGCATATAACTCCTTATCATAAGTAGAATAGTTCAAACTAGGCCCACTCAATTTCTCACTGAAGTATGCTATAGGTTTGCCTTCTTGTAACAACACACCACCTAAACCAATTCCGCTTGCATCACATTCTAGTTCGAAAGTCTTATTGAAATCAGGGAGTTGGAGTAAAGGTGCATGTGTTAACTTATATTTCAGTGTGGTGAAGGCGTTCTCCTGTGCGGCACCCCAAACAAATGGCACGCCTTTCTTGGTAAGCTCATTCAATGGTGCGGCGATGGTGCTGAAATCCTTCACAAAGCGGCGGTAGAACTCGGCAAGTCCTAAAAAGCTCCGCACCCGTGTGACCGTGTTAGGAGTTGGCCAACTCTGTATTGCTTCAACCTTGGCTTGATCAACTTGAATTCCCTGTGGAGTAACAACATAGCCAAGAAATGCGACTCGATCGGTGCAAAAGGTGCACTTCTCAAGGTTACCAAATAGGCGTGCATCACGTAAAGCATTAAAAACAGCACGTAAATGGTCAAGATGTTCTTCTAATGATTTGCTATATATCAATATATCATCAAAATAAACCACCACAAATCTACCAATGAAAGCACGCAAAACCTCGTTCATTAATCTCATGAAGGTACTAGGTGCATTAGTTAAACCAAAAGGCATTACTAACCACTCATATAACTCAAACTTAGTTTTAAATGCCGTTTTCCATTCATCGCCTAATTTCATGCGGATTTGATGACAGCCACTACGCAAATCAACCTTGGAAAAGACAACAGAGCCACTCAATTCATCAAGCATATCATCTAACCTAGGAATAGGATGACGATACCTAATGGTGATATTATTGATTGCTCTACAATCCACACACATGCGCCATGACCCATCTTTCTTTGGTACCAAAATGACCGGAACAGCACAAGGGCTAAGGGATTCACGCACATACCCTTTATCAAGCCACTCCTGAACTTGCTCGCAGGGATTGAACTTCGTGTTCAGGTTGATCGCGCCTCCAGCGAGATCAATAACACTTCGGAGTTGGTTCAGCGATTGCTAAGGCGCAAGCGTCGTCGTACGGCTGTAGTCGGATCGAGGGTCATCTCCACTCAAAATCGATAGCTATCAATCTCATCGAAAGATCGGGCACCTCGTCTACATCAAGTGGTATCAGAGCGCCAGGTTGCTCGGTGAGAATTTCCAGTTTACCATAGATTAGATTGCTATTACTTTCCTAGAGTACACAAAACCAAAAAAATTAGCGATAGATCAATCTGTCCAAACCAGTCTTAGCCTCGCAATTTTTCTTTTCAGTACATTGCATTGTTGAACTTTCGGTTGCATCGTCGTGTCCTTTGCTGGTCTTAGTGTCTAGTTCCTCTAGAGTTTGAGTTCATTCACGTTTTGGTCTCACCGCTGCGATTAGATCCGAATCGCCACGGTGAGAAAGGAGGAGGACTCGGTTTCTAGGAGGCTTTGCCTAGTTGGTTTCGGAGTAGGCCACGATCTCGAGTTGGCTTGGAGTAGGCCATGATCTCGAGTTGGTTTCGGAGTAGGCCAGGATCTCGAGTTGGTTTCGAGTAGGCCAGATCTCGAGTTGGTTTCGAGTAGGCCGGATCTCGAGTTGGTTTGGAGTAGGTTTTAAAAAAAGAAAAGAAGGAACAGGCAGCCGCATTTAAAAGAGCGCGGCAAAAAAAAAGAGGAGAGAAAGCATTAACTTTTGCATACGACCTCCGATTGAGGCGATTCTTGATCCGTTGGAAAGCTTTTGATAAGATAGAGTGAAAAAAGAAGTCTGGAAAAACTGGAGATTTCAGATCCGCGTAAGCCACCAGGCACATCTGCGGCAGCCGACCCAAAAAGCGTCGTTTAGGCCCTCAAAGCGGGCCCGCAAACCGAGGAAAAATCAAGTTTCTCAGAATTCGCTCAAAATTGGCGAGCCCTTCGCAAGTGATTCTAAGGTTCCCCGTGCAGACGGCATCCTTTTTCGAGCTCCGGAACTCCGTGTGCAACGTCATCTAGTTTCTTTCTGCGCGGTGTACTCGTTTGTGTTCTAGGCTCGCGTCTCTAGTACGGTCTAGCCTAGGGCCAGCACCAACCGGCGTTGAACGATTTTTCAGCTTGCATTTTCTGAATTGATTATTGCTACTCCTTGCTACTAAACTTGAGCCTTCCCAGCCACACCTTTTCTACACCGTACAGGCTGAGCTTTACCTGGCAATCGCTCCATCCAATCTTCGAAGATATATTGTCATCACTGGTTGCCGATCACCCCTGTGGCTTGGTAAGAATTGGTAAGAATTCGATAGAAGGTGTGAGACGAGCGACTTTTGAACCACCATACCCTAGTACTTGTTAGGGACACTTTCTTGTGTTTTTTTTGGCTAATAATGGCAGGTTCTAGAGAGTTTACAAATCAGGATACATCTCATTCTCCTCGTACGAAGGGAATCATACAACATTTCACTCGCGAGATGAATCGTCGTACGGAGGGCCTTGAGGAGGATGTTAGAGTCACAAATGAGCGACTTGCTCAACTCGAGGGCGCCCAGATTCAGACAAACGCAACGCTTGCTGCGATGGAGAAAGCACAAGGTATCACTAACAATTCTTTGGCAGATATTATGGCGCGCTTGAGGAGATTGCCCAAGCTTGGTGTTGTTCCCCTGCTGTGATGGTAGAAGGACAAGATGAATTCGACGATGTGGGTGATTCCGAGGCGGATGGCGGGGCTAACCACAACAACGATCGAGGTCATCGACCATTGCGTTTTAACCAACAAGGTATGCGAAGAGAACTCCCACGGCGTGAGTGCGTGACCACGATGATGCTTTTGCTAAGGTTAAATTCACTATGCCCTCTTTTAATGGTAAATATGATCTGATGGATATCTTGATTGGGAACTAATGTTGATCAAAAATTTGCTTGCCATGAGTTTCACGAGAATAGACGAGTTAGGGCTGCCACTAGTGAATTTACCGACTTTGCTTCTATTTGGTGGAAAGAACATTGTCGTCAACATCCCAATAACATACCTAACACTTGGGAGGCTTTAAAATTGCTTATGCGCCATCGTTTTGTCCCTCATATTATGCTCGTGATTTGTTAAATAAACGCAACGCTTACAACAAGGTGCAAAGTCGTGGAAGAATACTATCGGGAATTACAAATTGGTATGTTGCGCTGTGGGTTAGTTGAGAATGAGGAGGCATCAATGGCTAGGTTTTTGGGAGGGTTGAATCGTGAAATTCAGGACATTCTTGATTACAAAGATTACAACACCATGACTAGATTGTTTCATCTTGCTTGCAAAGCTGAGCGCAGTGCGGGGGCGCCGGTGAGGACGCGATTTAACTCTTCGCAGTCGCACAAATTCATGGACGCGCACGCCTTCTGCCTCATCCACTGTGGCGCCCCGCCATTACCCTCCAACAACAGCAGCGCTCTACTACGTCAAACTCGGCGCCACGAGTTTCGAAGCACCAAATCAGCACCACAACTTTCTGCAAAAACTTCCTCTTGGTTGCTTGACGGACGAGCGAGAGACATTCAATGCCATCGTTGCAAAGGCTTTGGACACATGATGCGGGACTGTCCAAGCAAGCGTGTATTGATTATACGCGATGATGGAGGGTATTCTTCGCTAGTGATCTTGATGATGAAACATATGCTAGCTTGCAAATGACCTGCGCAGGACACGATGATGAATCGACCATGAGGAGGAACATGTTGACGCCGAACATGCCGACAAGTATTTGAGCATTATAGTGCAACGCGTATTAAGTGCTCAAGTGTCTTGTGCTGAGCAAAATCAGCGCCATAATTTGTTCCAAATCAAGGGCGTTGTCAAGGAACGCTCGATTCGCATAATTGTTGATGGTGGGAGTTGCAACAATTTGGCGAGTATGGATATGGTGGAGAAGCTTGCTTTGCCAACCAAACCTCATCCCCACCCATACCATATTCAGTGGTTCAACAACAGTGGTAAGTTAAAGGTAACACGGATGGTGAGAGTACACTTTTCTATGGGTTCATACCATGATTATGTTGATTGCGACGTTGTTCCTATGCAAGCTTGTTCATTGTTATTAGGAAGACCTTGGCAATATGATACTGATTGTGTGCATCATGGTAGGAATAATCAATATTCTCTCATGTTTAATGGAAAGAAAATTGTGCTGCATCCTATGACTCATGAACAAATTGTTAAAGATGATCTTGCTAGAGCTAGTAGAGAGAAAAGCCGAGAGAATGCTGAGAGCGAAAATCAGATTGTAGCAAAAGAACTTGAGCAACATAAAAAGAAAGAACCTAAATCTGTTCATGCGAAGACTAAAGAAATTAAATTGAAAGGTGCTTGTTTCCTTGCTACCAAATCGACATGACTGAGCTGAATGCTAGTGATTCTGTTTGCTATGCATTAGTTTGCAAAGAAGCTTTGTTTTCCTTTGAGGATATCCTCCTTCTTTGCCACCTGCTGTCACTAACATTTTGCAGGAGTACCAAGATGTCTTTCAAAGGACATACCACGGGGCTGCCACCACTTCGTGGGATTGAGCATCAAATTGATTTAATTCCCGGTGCATCTTTGCCCAACCGCGCACCATACAGGACCAATCCGGAAGAAACTAAAGAAATTCAGCGCCAAGTTCAAGAGTTGCTTGATAAAGGGTATGTGCGCGAATCCCTAGCCCTTGTGCTGTTCCAGTCATTTTAGTACCAAAGAAAGATGGGTCATGGCGCATGTGTGTGGATTGTAGAGCAATTAATAACATTACCATTAGGTATCGTCATCCTATTCCTAGGTTAGATGATATGCTTGATGAATTGAGTGGCTCTATTGTCTTTTCCAAGGTTGATTTGCGTAGTGGTTATCATCAAATCCGCATGAAATTAGGCGATGAATGGAAAACGGCATTCAAAACTAAGTTTGGGTTATATGAGTGGTTAGTAATGCCTTTTGGTTTAACTAATGCACCTAGTACCTTCATGAGACTAATGAACGAGGTTTTGCGTGCTTTCATTGGTAAATTTGTGGTGGTTTATTTTGATGATATATTGATATATAGCAAATCATTAGAGGAACATCTTGACCATTTATGTGCTGTTTTTAATGCTTTACGTGAGGCACGCCTATTTGGTAACCTTGAGAAGTGCACCTTTTGCACCGATCGAGTTGCGTTTCTTGGCTATGTTGTTACTCCACAGGGAATTGAAGTTGATCAAGCCAAGGTTGAAGCAATCCAGAGTTGGCCGACTCCTAACACGGTCACACGGTGCGGAGTTTTTAGGACTTGCTGGGTTCTACCGCCGCCGTGAAGGATTTCAGCACCATCGCCGCACCATTGAATGAGCTTACCAAGAAGGCGCGCCATTTGTTTGGAGCACCGCACGGAGAACGCCTTCACCACATTGAAAGATAAGTTAACACATGCACCCCTACTCCAACTTCCTGATTTCAATAAGACTTTTGAACTAGAATGTGATGCTAGCGGAATTGGAATTGGTGGTGTGTTGTTACAAGAAGGCAAACCTGTAGCATACTTTAGTGAGAAATTGAGTGGGCCTAGTTTGAATTATTCTACTTATGATAAGGAGTTATATGCACTTTTTCGAACCTTAGAAACTTGGCAACATTATTTATGGCCCAAAGAATTTGTTATACATTCTGATCATGAATCTTTAAAGCATATTCGAAGTCAAGGTAAACTGAACCGTAGACATGCAAAGTGGGTTGAATTTATTGAGTCTTTTCCTTATGTCATAAAACACAAGAAGGAAAGGAGAATGTTATTGCTGATGCTTTGTCTAGGAGATATTCCATGCTATCACAACTTGACTTCAAAATTTTGGATTAGAGACTATTAAAGAGCAATATGTGCACGATGCTGATTTTGCGGAAATCTGTTGAATTGTCAAGAAGGGAAAATGTGGAATAAGTTTGTCATTAATGATGGGTTTGTGTTTAGAGCCAACAAGTTGTGCATTCCTGCTGGTTCCGTTAAATGCATTGTTGTTACAGAAGCACATGGAGGCGGGTTGATGGGACATTTTGGTGTGAAGAAGACGGAGGACATACTTGCTGATCATTTCTTTTGGCCAAAATGAGACGGGACGTCGAGCGCTACGTTGCTCGCTGCACTACATGTCAAAGAGCTAAGTCACGACTTAATCCTCATGGTTTATATATGCCTTTACCTGTTCCTAGCGTTCCGTGGGAAGATATTTCGATGGACTTTGTTTTAGGATTGCCTAGGACCAAGAAGGAGAGATAGTATATTTGTGGTTGTTGATAGATTTTCTAAGATGGCCCATTTTATACCATGTCATAAGAGCGATGATGCTACCCATATTGCTGATTTATTCTTTCGTGAAGTTATTCGCTTGCATGGTTTGCCCAATACTATAGTTTCAGATCGTGATACTAAATTCCTTAGCCATTTTTGGAGAACTCTATGGGCTAAATTGGGGACTAAGCTGTTATTTTCTACTACTTATCATCCCCAAACTGATGGACAAACTGAGGTTGTGAATAGAACTTTATCTACCATGCTTAGGGCTGTGTTGAAAAAGAATTTAAAAATGTGGGAAGAATGCTTGCCTCATGTTGAGTTTGCTTACAATCGTTCATTGCATTCTACTACAAAGATGTGCCCTTTTGAAGTTGTTTATGGTTTTGTGCCTCGTGCTCCTATTGACTTAATGCTTCTTCCATCTTCGGAGAAATTGAACCACGATGCTAAACAGCGTGCTGAATTGATTTTAAAAATGCATGAGACAACTAAGGAGAATATAGAACACATGAATACTAAATATAAACTTGCTGGTAGTCGGGAGGAAACGTTTAACTTTTGAACTGGGGATCTTGTTTGGTTGCATTTAAGAAAAGATAGGTTTCTGAATTGAGAAAATCGAAATTGATGCCAAGAGCTGATGGTCCTTTCAAGGTGTTAGAAAAGATTAATGATAATGCATACAAGCTTCAACTGCCTGCAGATTTTGCTGTGAGTCCCACTTTTAACATTGCAGATTTAAAGCCTTACTTGGGAGAAGAGGGCGAGTTTGAGTCGAGGGCGACTCAAATGCAAGAAGGGAGGATGATGAGGACATCCCTTCCATGGATACAACTCAGCCACAACAAGTGTTACAAGGGCCACTCACTCGAGCTCGTGCTCGTCAACTTAATTACCAGTGAATTCATTCCTAGGTTCATATATTACTGAGAATAGACCGCTACCTAATGCAAGTGATTTAATTGTGCTTAGGAACCTGGGAAAGGATGAAGGAGAGGGACGTGGAGTCATGGACATGCCTGGATGGAATAATGGAGTTCACCACGACACTTTGGGGCCAAGCCAAACAAGAATTCGAGTTGGACACGTTCTGGAATCAGATTCGGACTGCTGCGATGGTACCAAGTTCAAACGGGCATAACTTCCTCATACGGACTCCGATTGGGACGTTCTTGTACTTCATGGAAAGCTTAGGAAGTCTATTTTCCAACGGATCCAACCTCATCTTCAAATTCCATCGGAACCGACCGCAATCGTCAAAAGACTCCACGTTGGTTTCTGAGTCCGAGTCAAAAAGGGTGCTGCGCCACCTCCACTTGGGCCCATGGGCCTTGTAACCCTAGGGCGTGCCCTTGGACGCCCCCCCTGGTGGTTCTCCCTATAAAGGAGCCGCCGCCTCCGTTGCTAAGACTTGGATTTCGTTGAATTTAGGTTTAGCCATTGTGCAAACTTTGTTCTTCAGTTGTGTCGGTTGACCACCTGTCAAGACATCTTCGGAATCCCACCTTTGTTATTCGCAATACAATTTGTGCTTCATTCATATTCGCAATTTCAGATTGCCTTCGTCTTATTCTTGCTAGTTCTTCGATTGCTCGCAGGGATTGAACCGTGTTCAGGTTGATCGCGCCTCGGCGAGATCAATAACACTTCGGAGTTGGTTCAGCGATTGCTAAGGCGCAAGCGTCGTCGTACGGTTGTAGTCGGATCGTGAGGGTCATCTCCACTCAAAATCGATAGCTATCAATCTCATCGAAAGATCGGGCACCTCGTCTACATTAGAAACGGAGGCGGTGGCTCCTATATAGTGAAAACAACCAGGGGAGGCGTCCCAAAGGGTACACCCTAGGGTTACAAGGCCCATGGGCCCAAGTGGAGGTGACGCAGCACCCTTTTGACTCGGACTCAGAAACCTACGTGGATTGTTTTAATGATTCCGGCCGGCTCGGATGGAATTTGAAGATGAGATTGGATCCATTGGAAAGTAGACTTGATAAGCTATCCATGAAGTACAAGAACATCCCAAACGGAGTCCGTATGAGAAAGTTATGTCCGTTTAAACTTGCACCATTGCAGCAGTCCGAATCCGATTCCAGTACGTGACCAACGTGGACTCTTTTGACGATTGCGGCCGGCTCGGATAGAATTTGAAGATGATGTTGGATCCGTTGGAAAGTAGACTTCATAAGCTTTCCATGAAGTACAAGAACATCCCAAGCGGAGTCCGTATGAGGAAGTTATGTCCGTTTGAACTTGGTACCATCGCAGCAGTCCGAGTCTGATTCCAAAACGTGTCCAACTCGAATTCGTGCTTGACTTGGTCCCAAAGTGACGTGGTGACCTCCTTATTCCTTCCATGCATGTCCAGGACTCCATGTCCCTTTCCTTCATCCTTTCCCAAGTTCCTAAGCACAATTAAATCACTTGCATTAGGTAGCGGTCTATTCTTAGTAACATATGAAGGCTGAAGAAACAAATTCACCTTTAGTTCAATCTTGATATTGGGCGCTATTGTCGTATGTGTTTGTGGCGTGGTCACATCATCCTCCCCTTCTTGATAGAAAACCGTCCTCGGTTTTAGCATATGTGTAGCCTCACGTATTGCATGATCTTCATCATAAATGTCGGTACATAATAACAAACGCAACAAACTCTCATTATGTAATATCATAAGTTCTTTGTCAAACAAAGTGAAACCTGTTTGAAACGAACTCACCTGATAATTTAAGTGGTGCGTAGGAGCTCTTGTAATTCGAACAACAAGTATAGCAAATATGATTATATCCATAGGGTACATGTTCTTATCATTCTCCTCTTCTTGAAAGTAAAGCCGTCCTCGGCTTTTGATAAGCTGAAAGTATGGTAACAGAGAAGCCAAGGTGTATGCATGGTATATGTATATGTCATCCGTTTTAACAGTTCTTCGTTGTTGCACAATTAATGTTATAAAACAACAGTGATCATAAAAGCTCATTATATTATTAACCCAAAAGTAATCATATATGTTAATGAGCAAATCAAAATTTCTCACACAGCAATTATTGCAACTTGTTTTGCAAATGTAAGTGAAGCATCTATGCAATTCAAATCTTTGAAGTTGTATACTTGTAGTGGTGGCACATATGGGTAAAGCTACAACTTTTGGAATCAAGCAAAGTTCTTTGATATAATCAGATTTCAATTGAGCAATAGCAAATTCATCTAGTAAGGGTGAAAAGATTTACAAGTTCTTCCATACATCAATTTCATTATTCAGATTGTCAATGTAAGATGGTTCAAAAATAGATGAACACATAGGTATTGGATGAGTACTAAATTTTACTTCTTCTCATATTGAACAAGGTTCAACACACAAGAATTGTTGTCCAATACAGCAAGCTTCAATTCATCCATGTGATCATAAGTTATGCATATTCGATATACAAAAAATTGATTTTCTACACTATAATCTCCAATCAAATTAAACTTATACCCAAGGGTGTAGGCACTAAACAAGAATTTCGAACATGCAAGTTCAGAAACTTTCTCCATAGCACAATCCAAACTAACGGCCTCATTAAGCTTGATATAGCACAATGCATCAGCAGGGGATATTCTATCAAATACTTCCTTATGTGTAATTAATTCGACAAGTGCAAAATTGTGAGAATTTAGATCAGCACATGGTTCGTTCAAGTCAACACAAGGAATATCAAAAGATTGCACTACAGCAGGTATATACTCACAAGGTTGATCTATGTCTTGTTGTAGCACCAAATCAGTACCTTTGTCATTATCGTCCTCATTAGATCTGTATTTACCTCAAACTTCTCCTCTAATGGCATAAGATGCACCAGATCATCCTTCACCTCTTCAAGTATCTCGGTGGTATCTGTATATGGAGTAGAAACCAAAACAATATCAACATTTTCAATTACCTCAGATTCCACCTCGCTTGTGACCGTGAGTGCTGGAGGTACAAAACGATGTCGCAATTTCTTTTTCATCTCCTCCCATGTGTATATATAGTCGAACTCGAGATTCGACCACCAATGTTGAACATCACCAATCAGCGCTGTCCTTGCCATGTTCATCTTCTCATAAGGATCAAGATCTTGTCTTTCAAAGTAGCTATCCATCATAGTAACCCACAAGAAGTAGTCCGACAACGTACTCTCAGCGGTGAGTGGCAAGATATATACGGGTAATTGTTTCCCTTCAAGTTCAAATCTGCCCGCGATGACATCATAATCTACCAATTTTCTCAAGCCTGTCATTGTTAGTAGAAAACAAGGAAACAAATCACAAGTAAATGTTCCTATCAACTACTAGGATATGGAGGCTCAAATCAAGTCACGCATCTCTCAAGCTCTTACCAAATTCTTACAAGTTCTTACCAAAACAAACAGGTGGTGCAACCGGTGGCTGGTTTGTGATAAATCTGACTCAAGTGATGAGTAAAGCGATTGCAAGGTACAGCGAGACCTGTTCGGTTAGTAGAAAAGTGGAGCTTGGATAGGCTATGTATTTTGTAGCAAAGGAAAGCAATCAATTAATTTCAGAAATTGCACAGAATTGAATTATAGTTCGTATCTAGCACTTAGCCTATGTTGCTGATCAACCAAAGATGGAAGAAGGCTAAAATAAGTGTATGGCAATGTATGAGAGTGGTAAATACAAGATAATTCAATTGAATGCAATCTGGAATTGAAGGGCACAAGGATTGACCCAAAACTTGGAAACTGAAGATTTCTGTCCACTGGACAGCAAGTCGGTATTTCGGCCGTAACTTTTTTCAGTTGCCTTTTTTTCAATGATTCTTTTTTTCTCCGTTTCCTGATGGCGTTTTCTACAACTTTTGTTTTGGGGCCAAGTTCTGGAAACCGACCGAAAAATTCGCACAAAATTCACAAGTGCCGGCTGTTGCAGATTCAATCTGGATTTTTAGGTGAACTTGCACCGCAGATATCTCTTAACTGCCTTACTGGAATGACGTGAAATTTTACAGATAGATGGAAAATGAAGTTTTAAATCTAATGGCGGTGGTCTCACTCAAAAATAATCTCGGAATCAAAAGTTATGACGTTTTTGGTGGCAGCTGCAGAGAAAGGAAAAATCAGCCGAAATTGGAATTAGGGTTTGTGATAGGGGAATTTTTTTTGTTTGGATTTTTTTATGGAATCAAGGATATGACCAGCAACTAGACAAAGCTAAAACGGACACAAATTCAATTTAGCAAACCAAAACTAACAGATTGAAAGGCACAACGGGTTTGGACAGCGAAATTAACTCTTTTGTGGGGCAATTTTTCTGGACTATGGGAAATAAAAATCAATCTACTAACTAGGGATACAAAAAATTCCTACCGGTCAACTGAAGCTCTGATACCAACTGATGAGGCGATGGGGTCCCGATCTTCCGATAGGATGATAACTATCGATTTCGGTGGAGATGACTCTTGCGATCCGACTACAACCGTACGAGACGTCACTTGCGCCTTAGCAATCGCTGAACCAACCCCAAGATGTTATCAACCGTGCCAAGAACACGGTTGACCTGACCACGAAGGTCTATTCCTGCAAGCAACCGAAGAACACGCAAGAACAAGAATAGTGAGCAACCTGAAACTTGCTAGATATAAAAGTCGCACAAGGATAGTTGAGGTTCTGTAACACGAATCTGTTGGTCTAGCCGACACAAGAGAACGTGGAGTTTGCACAAGGGGCTAAACTGATCTAAACAAAACCTAAATCCTAGAAACGGAGGCGGCGGCTCCTATATAGTGAAAACAACCAGGGGAGGCGTCCCAAAGGGTACACCCTAGGGTTACAAGGCCCATGGGCCCAAGTGGAGGTGGCGCAGCACCCTTTTGACTCGGACTCAGAAACCTACGTGGATTGTTTTGATGATTCCGGCCGGTTCGGATGGAATTTGAAGATGAGGTTGGATCCATTGGAAATTAGACTTGATAAGCTTTCCATGAAGTACAAGAACGTCCCAAACGGAGTCCATATGAGAAAGTTATGTCCGTTTAAACTTGCACCATTGCAGCAGTCCGAATCCGATTCCAGTACGTGACCAACGTGGACTCCTTTGACGATTGCGGCCGGCTCGGATAGAATTTGAAGATGATGTTAGATCCGTTGGAAAGTAGACTTCATAAGCTTTCCATGAAGTACAAGAACGTCCCAAGCGGAGTCCGTATGAGGAAGTTATGTCCGTTTGAACTTGGTACCATCGCAGCAGTCCGAGTCTGATTCCAAAACGTGTCCAACTCGAATTCGTGCTTGACTTGGTCCCAAAGTGACGTGGTGACCTCCCTTATTCCTTCCATGCATGTCCAGGACTCCATGTCCCTTTCCTTCATCCTTTCCCAAGTTCCTAAGCACAATTAAATCACTTGCATTAGGTAGCGGTCTATTCTTAGTAACATATGAAGGCTGAAGAAACGAATTCACCTTTAGTTCAATCTTGATATTGGGCGCTATTGTCGTATGTGTTTGTGGCGTGGTCACATCACTTTTTTTCCTTTTTTTACACACGACGTAGTTGAGACCTACTCCGAAACCAACTCCGAGATCGTGTCCTACTCCGAAACCAACTAGGCCGAAGCCTCCCTAGAAGCCGAGTCCTCCTCCTTTCCTTCCCTCACCGTGGCAGTTCGGATCTAACTGCAGCGGTGAGACCAAAACGTGAACAGAACTCGAAACTCTAGAGGAACAAGACACTAAGCCCAGCAAAGAACCCGACGATGCAACCGAAAGTTCAACAATGCAATGTACTGAAAAGAAAAATTGCGAGGCTAAGACTGGTTTGGACAAATTGATCTACTGCTAATTTTTTTTGTGTACTCTAGGTAAGGAATAGCAATCTAATCTAGGGTAAACTGGAAATTCTCACCGAGCAACCTGGCGCTCTGATACCACTTTATGAAGACGAGGTGCCCGATCTTTCGATGAGATTGATAACTATCGATTTCGGTGGAGATGACCCTCACGATCCGACTACAACCGTACGACGACGCTTGCGCCTTAGCAATCGCTGAACCAACTCCGAGATGTTATGGATCTTGCTGGAAGCGCGATCAACCTGAACACGAAGTTCAATCCCTGCGAACAATCGAAGAACTAGCAAGAATAAGATGTAGGCAATCTAATATTGCAGATATGAATGAAGCACAAATTGTATTGCGAATAACAAAGTTGGGATTTCGAAGATGTCTTGACAGGTGGTCGTCCGACACAACTGAAGAACAAAAGTTTGCACAATGGCTAAACCTAAACTTAACGAAATCCAAGTCTTAGCAATGGAGCGGTGGCCCTTTATAGGGAGAACGACCAGGGGCGTCAAGGGCACGCCCTAGGGTTACAAGGCCCATGGGCCCAAGTGGAGGTGGCGCAGCACCTTTTTGACTCGGACTCAGAAACCAATGTTGAGTCTTTTGATGATTGCGGCCGGCTCAGATGGAATTTGAAGATGAGGTTGGATCCGTTGGAAAATAGACTTCCTAAGCTTTCCATGAAGTACAAGAATGTTCCAATCGGAGTCTGTATGAGGAAGTTATGCCAGTTTGAACTTGGTACCATCGCAGCAGTCCGAATCTGATTCCAGAATGTGTCCAACTCGAATTCTTGTTTGGCTTGGCTCCAAAGTGACGTGGTGAACTCCATTATTCCATCCAGGCATGTCCATGACTCCATGTCCCTCTCCTTCATCCTTTCCCAGGTTCCTAAGCACAATTAAATCACTTGCATTAGGTAGCGGTCTATTCTCGATAATACATGAACCTAGGAATGAATTCACCGGTAATTAAGTTGTGAGCACGAGCTCGAGTGAGTGGTCCTTGTAACACTTGCTGTGGCTGAGTTGTATCCATGGAAGGGATGTCCTCATCAAGGATGGATACTCACGGAGTCTTGACGAATCGTAATAATCCTCCAATGCCGATGCACGGACGGACACTCTTTAATCCATAGCGAAGATTGATCGTGCACCAATTCCAAGCGAGAAAGACTGAGCGTTCTTGATTAAAGAAGACACTCCTAATTCCCATAGGAATTTTGGCAGCAATGTTGGACTCGAAACCTTAGTTGATTGATTTTTCTCAAGCGTGGTCTGCCTCCAACAAAAGGGATAAGGGGTTTTATAGTGCTTCCCGAACTCATGCAAGAAAGCCTTGGCGAATCAATCTCTAATTCGGTCAAGGTTTACGATCTGGTCGCCGATCTTCTCGGCGTAGGATCAAGATACTCACGTGGAATTGATGAATCGTAGTGATCCCCGTTGCCAATGCAAGAGTTAGCACTCTATAATTCGCCCAATCACACGTGTTGAACTTCACGACCACGAGATGAAGTTCTATCGCGCTCCCAATTCCCAGCGGAAAGGTTGAACGATCTTGATTTCAATGAACTCCCAATTCCCTCATGTTGGTTCAGCCAACAGAAAGAACAAGAGTAATCTTTTATCAAAAGTGGTTCCCTTTTACAATGGGGGTCTACCCCTCAATATATAGTCTCAGCCCAAGGCTATTCAACACTAAACTCCCCATGTGGTACTATTCACGCGCACTGTAGCACGTTACTGTTCATGGGCCGTACGGTTACTGTTCATGGCCCTTTTTTACTGTTCACGCGCACTGTTCACGGCCTTTTACTGTTCACGTGCACTGTTCACGCGGGGCTCTATTCATGGGCCGATCATTATTCATGCCGTAGACTTGTCCTTCCTTGGATGACGTCCACATATCGTTGATCTCCATCCATCGCTGACTCTTCAAACCTGAGCACAAGTAAAACATTATTTTTAGGCAGTATACAATTCTCATTAAAATTAATGACATGTTCATTAAGGAGCAGGTTCACTTGAGATTGTAGTTTCTTGGCTCGTGCTCTTGTTATTGGTCCTGTTATTGAAGTCTCATTACTAGCTTTGGCATTACTAGCGATGTCCTCATCATCCTCCCCTTCTTCAAGAAAAGCCGTCCTCGGCTTTTGGTAGCCTGAAATTGTACTAAGCAAAGAATACAACGTATATGCATGGTATAGATATTTGTCATCAACACTTCTTCTGCTTAGCATATCAAGAACATCTGAAGGCGTAGTAGATAAAAGGAACAACACATATGCATGGTATATATATGAATCAATTATTGTGTCATTCTTATTCTCACTGTTTGCACAAACCAATTGATACTACTACAGCTATCAAATGCATACGTTGCAATGTTTTCATTCACACCATTCTCCTCCCATAAGAAAAGTCGTCCTCGACTTTGCGAAATGCGTGGACAAGTCATTAATGGGCAAAACCAGATCAAACGGTTCAAATATGGAAGAGAAAATTTTAAGTGCCTTCCTTGCTTCAATCTGCGCTACTCGATTATTTGTACATGATGGCTCATCGAAAAAAGAACAAGTAGGCACAAGAAATCTTATTAAACAGCAAGCACTATTGTTAAACCTCATCTCATTGTGATCAAGACATGGTATAAAAGATTGTTTGTCCAAAATATGCAATTTCAACTCAGCAAGCTTATCACATGTAATGCATATTCGATAAACATAAAAGTTGTCATCTACACCATAATCTCCGATCAAATTGAACTTATATGTGTAGGCATAGGCACTAACTAGTGATTTTAAACATGAAATTTCAGCAAGATTCTCAACCACACTAGATAGCTCTCTAGGATCAACAAACATGATATAGTACAAAGAATCACTAGGAGATATTCGAGTAAGAACTTCCTTATGAGTAATCAATTCCACATTATGTAAATTGAGCAAAGAAATTTCAGAATATGGAATTTTCATTCGCACATATGAGTTCTCACAAGTACTCACTGTTTCACAATTAATTTCAGCACCAATACTGTTACCTTTGTTGTTCTCCTCGGTTGATGTTGGTGTTGTAGGTATTAAATCATCATGATGTAACAATGGGACAGCAAGTACTTCATCTTCAATCGTGGTTATCTCCTCATCTTTGACTTCCAATGATGCCGGTTGTTGAATGTTTAATTCCTCATCTTCAATTTCAACCTGCACAATGTGAGAAACAACACTAGAAGTAGATATTAATGTGTTAGTTCCAAAATCAACCTCACTTTGTCTATCTTCTACTTCCATCTTTTCTTTTGGTGTATCTCTCACACTCTCAATTTGGATGCTCTCAAACTCATATATGGTGGAATCACACAACTCACTCTTTTAACACTCTCACTCAATTTGGCTATGTGGCTCTCATTCTCACATGGGTTTTGATGCATCTCAAGTGTTGTTTGTAGCAATGGGCCAGCAGTACATGTCTTCTTGACCGAAGGAAAGTCCCATGCTCGGTCATCTTCTCATGTGTCACACTTGTTGAGGCATAAGAATTGAAGTATGGACTTGGATGAAACTGTGGTGTACGCATATCCATAAGTCTCTTCTCCTCCTCAATAGCACAATTCACAAGATCATGCGTGCTACTAAAATATTTATATTGAAGTGTAGCAGCGATCTTATAATTCAAGCCTCCTTTGAAGTATACTGTTCTTTTATTGCACTAGTGACACCGCACGTCGCAATGCACGCTTTAGCTCATTATAGTAATCTTGAACAGTGTTACTCCCTTGTGTGATGCTCTCCACATGGTGAAGCAATTCCGCTCATAATAGGTTGGCACAAATTCGGTTCTCATGATCACCTTCAAATCTGACCAAGATCTAATGAATCGTTTTCCAGATAATTGTTGCCACCAACTATAAGCATAGTCTCTAAACGCATAGTGGCTTGCATCACTTCTTGGTCTTTGGGAAGCTTCAAAATCTAAACTCTTTCTCCAACCGCCATTCCCACTCAAGATACTTCTCGGATCTTCACTTCCATAGAACGGAAGAAACAAATTGTTGGGATTGGAATCGCACCATGAGTCTGAAATACTTTAGATTCATTCCTCTTTTGTTCACACCAAGAGGATCGAATTGTTGAATATCTGTCATGGTTAGTTATGCAACATGTATATATGTGGAAATCACTCAATCTCACTATTTTCTCTCCCAAGTAAAGTTCTTACCCTTCCAAGTGAATTAAAGCCAATAAAAACTTACACCTGGTGGAAGTGACAACAACACAGTGATGATCAAGCGAATTTAAGAGTGTTCACTACTTGCACAACAACGGTTATATGGTGGAGCTTGGTATGAAAGTGTATATCCTAGCAATCTGAAATTCTTGATGTTGTAAAGTTAAGTAATAATCCAAGCTAGAATACTTTGCCTAAGTGCTGATCCAAAAGATTTAAGTGTAGTATATGAGCACACGCAAAGATTAATGTGACTCGATGCAAACAAAGGAATGAGCTAACTAGAGGCAATCTGAAATTAAATATTAGATAGCTCGTTTTGCACCAAGTACTAGGAGAGACGCTAGCCAATTGCAATGATATGAATGTAAGGGCACGAGATTGCTCAAGAGATTAAATTACACAATCTGAATTTATGGATTAAGAACTCACCCAAATTCGGCCAATGCTTTTTCTTTCTTTCTTCTTTCTTTCCTCCACTTTTTTTTTTGCTCAACTTCCTTTTTTTCTTTCAAAGGCCAAACTAGGTTGAATTGTTCTTTCGGTTTTTGCACATGTTACAAATATTCAGCAAGGTGTAAAGTACTCAAGAGCAGCCCTAGATGCAATATTGAACAGCTAGTCTCAATTGATGAAAAGAATATCAGCAGATTTTTTTTTGGATTGGACACAAAGATTAGACTACGCAAATAAACACGAACGATCAGCACCTAAACAAAAATTCTAATGGATCAAAACCTAACAAAACTCACAAAATTAGCAGATGCAAAAACTAGGGTTTGGTTATTTTTGTTGCAATTTTCAGTTTAATGGACTATAGGACAAAAATAAATCAATCTAAAAGTAAGGGTAAATAATCCTACCGAGTAAACCGCGCTCGATACCAAGATGATACGGGTCGCCGATCTTCTCGACGTAGGATCAAGATACTCACGTGGAATTGATGAATCGTAGTGATCCCCGTTGCCAATGCAAGAGTTAGCACTCTATAATTCGCCCAATCACACGTGTTGAACTTCACGACCACGGATGAAGTTCTATCGCTCCCCAATTCCCAGCGGAAAGGTTGAGCGATCTTGATTTCAATGAACTCCCAATTCCCTCATGTTGGTTCAGCCAACAGAAAGAACAAGAGTAATCTTTTATCAAAAGTGGTTCCCTTTTACAATGGGGTCTACCCTCAATATATAGTCTCAGCCCAAGGCTATTCAACACTAAACTCCCATGTGGTACTATTCACGCGCATCGTAGCACGTTCTGTTCATGGGCCGTCGGTTCTTGTTCATGGGCCTTTTTACTGTTCACGCGCCTTGTTCACGGCCTTTTCTGTTCACGCACACTGTTCACGCGGGCTCTATTCATGGGCGATCATTATTCATGCCGTAGACTTGTCCTTCCTTGGATGGCGTCCACATATCGTTGATCTCCATCCATCGCTGACTCTTCAAACACGAGCACAAGTAAAACATTATTTTTAGGCAGTATACAATTCTCATTAAAATTAATGACATGTTCATTAAGGAGCGAGTTCACTGAGATTGTAGTTTCTTGGCTCGTGCTCTTGTTATTGGTCCTGTTATTGAAGTCTCATTATTAGCTTTGGCATTACTAGCGATGTCCTCATCAGTTTCCTATTTTAATTCCTTAAATTTAGCAAGTCTGTTTCCTTTAATTTTGGCCTAAGCCCTATCCTATTACAAGACCGAGATTGAGGTGGATTCGGTTGGCTTTTGGGCACATAAGCCACATCTTGTGCACACCATGAGATTTGTGATCACGTGGCCTTCCATTGATTTGATGGCTGCTTGGTTGAGACTTTTTGGGCGCATATATCTTAGTTCCTTGCTCGCATGGACTCTCATCCTCTTGACTCGTGGCTGGTTGGACCTTCTCCACTTGATCTTCCATTGCTTCAAATCTGAGAAGGCACAACATATTTGCATTAGGTAGTATGTTATTCTCATCTAACGTATTAGAAGACTCTCTAAGCAAAAGCACCAGTTGTTGAAATAGTTTAGCTCTTGCTCTTGTCATAGGACCTTTGAGCCTCATCACTAGCTTTGTCATGCACACTTGGAGTGGATGATTAATGGGTAATAGAGATGTCCTCATCATTTCTCGGGGCCCATGAGTACTCTCTAGAAAGCTCTTGGAGTCTACTTTTAGATGGATCTAGTCTCACCTCCAAACTCCATCCGAGCCGATCAGAAACTGTCAAACAAGTCGCGTCACTTTTCCAGTTCGAGTCAAAGTGGGCCTTGGGCCTTATAATCGAGTCCTACTTGACTTCCATGTGTTTTGGCCGACCCTCCACCTCCCGTGTCTCTTAAATAGGTAGCCCCACCCTCTTCTAGGGTTTGGGTTTTGATCAACTCGGCTTCGGCTTCTGGCTTATGGCTTATTTTTTACTATTCATAAGTTTCGTCTTTTTCTGAACTTTTGGCTTTTTGTTGAGCTTTTTTGCCGGTTCTTTTTTTCCCGTATTTGTTTGTATTATACATAATGGGCTAACATATTTTTTTATTTTTAAATTTTTATAAATTTAATTATGCTAAATAAGCCTCTGTCAGCTACAGTGCTTTTTCAGCCAGCTACAGTGGTTTTAGCCATAAGCCACGAGCTTTTCAGCCGAACCGATCACCACCTAAGTTAGCTTTTGCTACTTCGCCTTGTGTTCGCGCGTGTCGGCAAGACCGTCCGAATACTTGTCTTCAGAACCCTACCGTCTTTCTGTTTTAGATTGAAACCTACATCTTTTATTCGCAATTGAGTTGCTGTTCATCTTGTTCTTGTGTGTTCTTCGATTGCTTGCAGGAACAAGTACCCTCGTGGTTAGGTTGATTGTGCTCCGACAAGGTCACGAACAACCTTCTAGAGTTGGTGTATCGATCGCTAAGGCGCAACGTGCTTGGGTGGTTGTAGTCGGGTCATCAATGTTAACTCCTTCCCCAATCGAATCTACCACTTTCATCGAAAGATCGGGACCGCTAGTGCTATCAGAGGGGGAGAGCAAGGAAGGTGCGGTGAAGCAATTGGGGCTGGGCTAGGCATTTATAGCGGCCGAGTTGACTGGGCGAAGCGAGAGGCCATGATGGTTGCTGGGAGGTGGCACAGGAGGCCGAAGGTGACGGCGCTGTGTGAAATGGCACAGGTGCGTGATTTGATGGCCACAGGTGTGTGACATGATGTGGGGTAGTGGCATGTGGGGTACAATGAGGCACGATGTAGCTATGCAGGGCATGAGCGATGTGCACGTTAGCATAGCGCATGGTGGGGCGTGGGCACGAGCAGGGAGAAGGGAAAGAAGGGGGCCAGGGGGAGGATGGTCACGCGTGCGAGCTGAGGGAGGGCGAGCATAGGGGCAACCGGCGGCGCGCAATTGCATAATGGGCGACATGGCACACCACACGGCGTGATAGTTCACGCATGGCGTGAGGGCAGACGACACTGCGTGCGCACTGGTGTGGCTAGGCCGGATTAGGCCGAGCCAAGTAGGGCTAGAGGCCTAATGGGCTAGGGGAAAATAGGCCATGGCCTAGTGTGCTAGGCCCAACTCTCACCAATTTTTTAATTTTTGGCAAATTTTTACTTTGAATTTTTAAAGTAAAAATTTGCCAAAAATCCTAGTGGGTGAGGCTGGATCCATCTGAAAGTAGACTTCAAGAGCTTTCCAACGAGTACTCACGGGCCCGAGAAACCTTCGGATCAAAAGTTATGGCCGTTTGAAGTAGACGCTGTCAACAAGGCCGAATCCGAGTCAAACTCATGAACAAGACTTGGTTTGCGCTTGATGGTTCCACTTCTATACTTGAGCTCATGTGGTTCTTCCCCATGGTTCCTAAGGACAATTAAATCATCACAAGAATTAAGTAGTATTCCATTCTTTGAAACATTTGTATGCAAACTTAGGAACGCATTCACCGATGGTTAAGTTGGCGTGCTCGCGCTCTAGTCATTGGTCCTTGTATCATAGTTTCAGTTTGATGTGGAGTCGGCATGGTTGTATGCATGGAAAGGATGTCCTCATCATGTTCCCAATGCCCCATGGGAGGATATTAATATGAATTTTGTTTTAGGATTGCCTAGAACTAAGAGGGGGAGTGATTCTGTTTTTGTCGTTGTGGATCGTTTTTCGAAGATGGCACACTTTATTCAGTGCCACAAGAGCGACAATGCGTCGCATATTGCTGACTTGTTTTTCAGAGAGATCGTGAGGCTACATGGCGTGCCACGTACTATTGTGTCGGATCGCCACATGAAGTTCATGAGCTACTTCTGGAAGACGCTTTGGGTAAACGGGGGCGATGTTGTTATTCAGTACAACTTGTCATCCCCAAACTGGTGGTCAAGCAGAGGTGGTGAACCGCACACTTTTGATGCTACTCGGACCATGATCAAGAAGAATCTGCGCGAGTGGGAGGATTGTTTGCCGCGTGGAATTCGCTTATAATCGGGCGTGCATTCCACTACGCAGATGTGTCCATTTGAGGTAGTTTATGGTTTCAAGCCCTTTACGCGCTTGATTTGTTGCCGCTTACTAGTCAACACCATACTCATATGGAGCGTCCAAGCGAGCTGAATATGTGAAGAAATTGCATCTCAAGACAAAAGAAGCGATAGAGCGCAAGGTCAAGTACTATGCTGAGAAGGCGAACAAGAAAAGGAAGAAGATAGTTTTTCAACTGGGTGATTTGGTTTGGGTACACTCTGCAAGGATCGTTTTCGGGCGTCGCAAGTCTAAGTTACTACCCCCTGGTGATAGGCCTTTCAAGGTGCTTGCGAAGATCAACGACAATGCCTACAAGATAAAGCTTTCCGGCGATGACTATGGCGTGAGCTCTACGTTCAATGTCGCTGATTTATCACCTTTCGTTGGGGGTGACGATCCAGCATTGAGGACGATGCCTTTTCAAGAGGGGGAGGATGATGAGGGCATCCCTAACACTTATACATCTTCTCCTATTGGTGGTCATGCACATTCTGAGATGGACGCCATAAGTGAAGCCACAAGTAATACAATGCGGAAGCCCAAGGACTTATATAGCCCAAGTTTTGGACAAGAATTTCAAGCCAAATTCGGACTTCCCACGTGCTCAACCCAATTCAAACTCGGATTCAACTCAGAGTTCAATTCGGATTCGGTTCGGGATAGCCTGACATGCAGTTACTAAAAAGGCCATAATTTTCACAAACAGAGTCCGATTCAGGTGTTCTTGTACTCGTTGGAAAGATAATTTCAACTGCTACGCAATGGATCTAGTCCCACCTTCAAATTCATCACGGATGCAAATTTATGACCGAAACAATATGACAGGTGAAAAATATAGTTTCCTTTTTTGTGAGATTTCGCATCCAAACCATATAGGGTTGAGTTGTACTTGGTTTGGGGACCATATGGACGTCCCAAGGGGCTATATAAGCCTTGTATCTTTAGGGGAGACCAATTTTATGCATAAGATTGAAACATAGCTATTGCTTGTTCTTTCAATACCGGAGTTCATGCGAGGACTTTGAGAGAGAACTAGGCAATCCATGGTTCGTTCTGCAATTCAAGGTCAAGCCGTCGTTCCATTGGGAATTGGGGACTTGGCGTTAAATCGTTTGTGGTCTCGCGACGAACAATTATCCGGTGTGTTTGAGCATATTCCGAAGAGTTGAGGTTCGTGCATTGGCGCGAGTGTTCAACTAGCGACATCGTCTACTTCATCAACTATCCACGGTTCCTCGCCGAGAAGATCGGGACCCCTCCCGTATCGGCAAAAATAGAATCACTCCCCTCTTAGTTCTAGGCAGTCCTAAAATAAAATCCAAACTAATATCCTCCCATGGGGCATTGGGAACAGGTAAAGGGTATACAAATCATGTGGATGCAACTGATTTCGCTTTGTGGCAAGTGATGCATCGCTGCACATACCTCTCCACATCTCGCCTCATCTTAGGCCAATAAAAGTGATCGCTCAGCATAGACAATGTCTTCTCACATCCAAAATGTCCCATCAATCCACCTACATGTGATTCCTGCAGTAATAGCAAACGCACGGAGGATTCTGGAACGCATAATTTGTTAGTGCGAAATAAAAACCCATCATGGATGTGAAATTTATCCCAGCCTTTTCCCTCTTTGCAATGTGCATAAGGGCGCACACTCGCTAAACCAGGAACGTGCACTCCTAATTGAGTTAAAAGCACACTTTTCCTAGAAAGAGTATCAGCTACCACATTTTCCTTTCCCTTCTTATATTTCACAATGTAAGGAAACGACTCAATGAATTCGACCCATTTGGCATGTCTACGGTTCAGGTTTGCTTGGCCCTTTAAATACTTCAAAGCCTCATGATCAGAATGAATAATAAACACTTTAGGCTATAAATAGTGTTGCCAAGTTTCTAACGCACGCGCTAACGCATAAAGCTCTTTTCATAGACTAGATAATTCAATTGAGCACCATTCAGTTTCTCACTAAAATAAGCTACCGGTCTACCCTCTTGCATTAAAACCCGCCAATACCCAATCCACTAGCATCATACTCAATTTCAAAATTTTTAGTGAAATCGGGTAAAACAAGCAACGGTGCTTGATCAAGCGTCTCTTAAGTTCAGCAAAAGCATTTTCTTGCGCTACCCCCACACAAATTCAACACCCTTTTTAGTAAGTTCATTCAAAGGGGCAGCGACGGTGCTAAAATCCTTCACAAAACACCGATAAAAACCAGCAAGACCATGAAAGCTCCTAATCGACTTACGTTCACGAGAGTTGGCCAATTTTTAATCGCTTCAATTTTAGACTCATCTACTTCAACTCCCTTTGCAGAAACAACATAGCCCAAAAAGATGACTCGATCTTTGCAAAAAGTGTACTTCTCTAAGTTACCAAATAATCTATTCTCACGCAAAACGTGTAGAACTTGTCTAAGATGGTCTATGTGTTCAGATTTAGTGCGACTGTAAATCAAAATATCATCAAAGTACACAACCACAAATTTACCAATAAAATACCTTAAAACATGATTCATTAAGCGCATGAATGTACTAGGTGCATTAGTTAAACCAAAAGACATGACTAACCACTCGTACAACCCAAATTTCGTTTTAAAGGCTGTTTTCCACTCATCCCCTTCATGCATTCTAATTTGATGGTAACCACTGCGCAAATCTATCTTAGAGAAAATAACAACACCACTCAATTCGTCTAGCATATCATCTAAGCGAGGTATAGGATGACGATATCGATTGTGATATTATTAATCGCTCGACAATCTCGCACATACGCCATGAACCATCTTTCTTAGGAACTAAATAACAGGAACAACACAAGTGTTTAAGCTTTCACGGACATACCCTTTGGAGAGAAGCTCTTGTACTTGTTTCTGAATTTCCTTTGTCTCCTCGGGATTGGTGCGGTATGGTGGTCGGTTCGCAGCGGCGCTCCTGGAATCAAGTCATCTTATGTTCTATCCAGCGTATTGGTGGTAGCCCCGTTGGTACCTCCTTTGGAAAGACGTCGCTGAAATCCTGCAAAACAGAAACAACACGACTAGGAAGAGTAGTTATGTCGTTAGTCGAAAGCAATGCATCTTTGTACAGCAGCACGACGTGCACCAAATTAGGATCCTCGCTGAATTCTCTCATCTGTGATTTGGTGGCTAACATCACTAAATTCTTCTCTCCCTCATGTTTCTTGTTACTACTCAGATGGTTCTCTCGCTCTTTTGCACTCTCAACGTGCATATCAATTTTCTGCATGGAGAAATTAACAATCATTGCGGTGTAAGCGGCTTCAAGATGACATCCACATTGTTCCATCGAAATGTGTAACGATTTGTACACCCATCGTGAACAGTGGAGCGGTCATATTGCCATGGCCGTCCCAAGAGCAAGTGACACGCCGTCATAGGCACAACATCACGATCCACGATATCGGCATGACATTTGGGCGATCCCTCGAAAATGGCCAACGCCCTTACACTTGTGGCAAATAATGTTACGTGAGCGGCTGTTGACCCCATAGGCGAGTCGCACTAGCAGCGAAGCCATAGGTCGACGCACGGTGATGGTGTACTCTCGACTTCTTACATGCGGAACTGCGCATCGCCGAATTACTTACGGCGAAGTGCTCTTGTTTGGTTGGCTGTTGTTATATGGCTGTCGGACTGGATGAAGATCGTGACCGGGCAGCGAACCGTCGTCTTCAATCACTTGTCTCTCGGCTTCACGTGCTTGGTGCAGCAACTCAATCATATCATTATAGGGATGGTGATTGACAATGCGTTTGACAACATTATTCATGCCAGCTAGAATTCTCGCCATGGTCGCTCTTCATTCTCGCGGACATCTGCATGTATCATGATAGTCTCAATTTCTTTATGATATTCATCAATTGATTTCATACCTTGTCGCAGCTCTGTCAACTTCTCAAATAGTGAGCACTTGTAGTGGCGAGTACAAAGCGTGCCCGCAAATCTTTGCTTCATCTGCTCCCGGTGATGTCGGCAATTCAAGGCACTCCATGTGCTTACAGATGAACTACTCCCAACAATGTGTGGCATAATCATACAAGCCAGCGGACGCAAACAACAGCTTCTCTCATTGGAATAGTTGTTCATCCGAAATAACTTATCAACTTTCAGCTCCCAAGTGAGGTATTGTTCCACATCTGTACCACCTGAAAATATAGGAAGATTAAATTTGGGCTTAGTGACAAGATCCTCGGCGTCGTCGTGGCGAGGATGCCGCGCGTTGTTGCGGTGGTGGCGCTGTCGATCATCGTAGTCGTTGGCGGGAAATCGTCATCTGGCGCTCGAGCGCGTCGGCCCGGCTACGAGGTGCATGATGCGCACCTCCTCGTGGGCACCACTGGTGCACCTCCACCTAGCCACCGTTGCCTTGGCCAGGGCCCATGTGCCTAGGGTGTGCGCGGCTGCCATCCCGACATTGGAGACACGGCCATGCGGCGCTTTGTCGGCGGCGTCGCTCCTCATCGGACGAATAGCACGCTCCTCGGTCTCCTTATGCGAAACGACCAAAGGGCGTGCACACTGGTATCATTAGCTGGTGCACCCCACGTAGGTGTGGTGTGCGAAAATGGCACGCAGCTCGAAAGTTATTGTTGATGGTCGTGCGCAATTGTGTGACCTCCTCCCGAGTGTTCAGTCCAGTTTGAACTTCCACGAGCTCATCGCGCACGCCATTGTCACTATCATGAAGTTATTTTTGTAGCATCTCGCGCAACCGAGTGTACTCGGTCCACGTAACCAGCACCTCGGATTAGGTGGATCCTCCTCGTGACCAGAACTCTAGCGCCAAAGCACGAACCCTCAACTCTTGAGAATCGCCCAAAACAAACAGGATAATTATTCGTCGCGAGACCACAAATAATGACGCCAAGTACCCAATTCCCAATGGAATGACGGCATGACCTTGAATTGCAGAGCAGTACAAGAACACCTGAATCGGACTCTGTTTGTGAAAGTTATGACCTTTTTAGTAATTGCCTGTCAGGCTGTCCCGCACCGAATCCGAATTGAATCCGAGTTTGAATTGAGCTCTTCCCTTTTGCTCTCCCAAGTCTCCAATGAGTCATACCTAAGAATACATAAAATACTAGAATGAGGTAGTATTCCATGTTCATATCAATTAAAGGAAACTCCTTAAGAAACAAAAGCACCTGTTTGTTTAAACACCTGTTTGTTTAAACACTTGGTGATGTGGCACCAAGTAGCACTACAACTTTGGTTAGTGTTTGCAGTTCTATGCATAATGTTCAAGAAGCTTTGAATACTAATTCTAAGGTTTCTAATGCGCACAAGAGACATATTTGAAAATCTAATGAAGTCTATTTTCCTACGAATCAAACGGCACTTGATTTGGAGCTTCCTACACAAAGTTAAGGCAATTTCATTGGATGCTGCACGAGCTGTCCGGAGAGACGCGTGTGACTTGCCAAACATAAAGAGTTCGAGTATTGCAATGCAAGTAAGGATAAAATCCGACCACACCATGGCTTTATAAAGGTTGAGAAATACTCCTTTTCAGGTTCCAAATGGATTTGGAAGCCCTTGAACAAGAAAACAAAACATATAAAGATTTGAGACCGATTCAGACTCGGATTGGGACAGCTGGCAAGACCGATACTAAAGCGTCCGTAACTTCCACAAGCGAGTCCGATTTGGGAGTTCTTGGACTCGTTGGAAAGCTTTTTGAAGCCCCACACAATGGATAAGGTGCCAGCCACGAAATCCTCATAGTCCGATCGCATATTAAGAGAGAATACAGAGGTAATAGTTTAGGTATTTCCGTTTTAGTTCGTATTGGAGTTTGTTTCGGCCTTAGGCGAAGTTGTGCGTGAGTTTTAGTCAAGGCCGTGCATTGTGCACCAATATAAGGCTAGGGCCTTAGCCCCATTGTAACTCAGGTTATGATTTGAGAAATCGAAACCAGAAAATCACCATGGTTTGGTGGCCATTGTTGGTGTGTTCTTGAGATTTCCATCGAGAATTGCTCTTGGTGTGTTGAATCCAATTGTGGTGTTGGATTCTACTCGCTGAAACCGGTTTCTCTACCCTTCGTTCACGTGCTACGGTGTGCGTGGGAGGCGGCTTATCTTGAAGAGGGCATCCAATAAGGCGTATCGTGAAAGATCAGGGCCAAAGCAGCGGGTTTCAGCTAGCTCGCTAGGTGGATCGTATCATCTTGGTATCAGGCGTGGTTGATCACGATGCGAGGTTGCTGAATTTTTCTTGATGGCGGGTTCTGTGAAGATTGAAGATGGCAAGGCGCGAGATAATCATGCCGAGCCAATCGGGAGGTGCCCCAATATGCGGCGTCTTTGCAGCCCGAGTGCGACACGGGTTTGAGCGACACGTGACTACTTCTTAAGTTGTCACGGAAGCTTGAAGGCAAGGTTGATGATTTGGGGCGCGAATTGATGCTTTGGCGCAGGCGCTATGCAACCAGCCCCCACAATTTCAGCATGCTGAACGGGGACCTCAATATCCCGAACGGCGTCCACCATATGAAGACAACGAACACGAAGAGGTCTTTGATGGTGCAGCGGGCTTTGCTTCACAACCGTGCCATGCTCGGGACTACCGCGGTGCTGATCGTGGTAGGAACATGCGTGGTAGAGGTGCTGCCCATGGTAGAGATATGCATGATGGTGTTGGGTTTGCTCAGCGTGTTGGCGTCGATGATGGAATTGGGCGGATAAAAATTTCAATCCCATCGTTTTATGGTAAAGCTGAACTGGAGGAGTACTTGGATTGGGAGATGCTTGTCGAACAAATTTTTGACTGCCATCACTATACTGAGGATAAGAATATTCGGTTGGCGATAATTCAGTTCACGGATATGCTCTTGTTTGGTGGAACCAATTGTGTCGCGTAGGAGCTCGTCCGGATACTTGGGTACAATTGAAGAATATTTTGAGCGGCGTTTTGTCGGCACACTACGAGGACCTTGTACAACCGGCTACAACAACTACGTCAAGGTAATTCCAGTGTTGATGAAAATTATAAAGAGATGGAGATGTTGATGATCCGTGCAGGGGATAGAGGAGCATGATGAGGCTATTAAGGCACGTTTCTTTAATGGGTTGAATGAGGATGTGCAAGATAGGGTGGAGATGGTCCATTACTACAACATTCAAGACTTGGTGCATCAAGTGAAGAACAATTGAAGCGCAAACAAGCCAAGGGTGGACATGCTAACACTCAAACAAAGTCATGGAGCGTTCATTACAGCAAGGCGATGATGTGGGTTCACACTCCAAAGTGGCGGCATCAAGCCGTTCAAATGGTGCTCTTTCAAAGGAGGCAAGCAACGAGAGGTAAAGAAGCAACTAAAACTGATTCTAGTTTGCCTTCTAATGCTTGTGCTAGAGAAATTGAGTGTTTCAAGTGCAAGGGAAGGGGTCATATGATGCGTGATTGCCCAAATCAACGAAGAATGCTTTTCACTAAAGATGGCTATATTTCAACAAGTTCTAGTAATGATTCTAAAGCGAAAAATCTGCGATTCCAATGAGGATGTTGTCTATTGTGATCCAGAATTGAATGGTGTTAATCTTTTGGTCGAGCGGTGCAAAGTAAAGAAACTGAAACCAAAGGACAGCGGTGGAGTGTTTTCCAAGCGGAGTGCAAGATCAAAGATAAAGCATGCAAGTTGATCATTAATGGTGGAAGTCATACCAATGTGATTAGCAAATATTTGGTGTGTGCTTTAGGGTTGTCCACGTGGAGGCATCCTGAACCACATCATGTGGAGTGGCTACACAACTCGGAAGATTCTAGATAAGTCACAAGGTGCGTGTTCCGTTTGTTGTTGGTGACTATGTTGACAAAGTGGATTACTGACGTAGTTCCAATGGATGCATATGGGTTATTGTTGGGAAGACCATGGCAATATGATCGCAATGCTACGCACGAGGGCCGGTCCAACACATACACTTTTGTACATGGGGGAAAGATGCATGTGTTGAAACCAAAATTGGAGAGTGCTATTCATGTTGATGAAGAAATTACAGCCAAGAAGAAGCAGGCTCCCAAGAT
Organism: Dendrocalamus sinicus; assembly: GCA_036346575.1. Lineage (NCBI taxonomy): Eukaryota > Viridiplantae > Streptophyta > Magnoliopsida > Poales > Poaceae > Dendrocalamus > Dendrocalamus sinicus. The sequence continues at coordinate 24,039,097 of CM070647.1, forward strand.
TACCCCAAAGCCGAGGATGGCTTTGCTTCAAGAAGGGGAGGATGATGTGGCACCAAGTAGCACTACAACTTTGGTTAGTGCTTGCAGTTCTATGCATAATGTTTAAGAAGCTTTGAATACCAATTCTGAGGTTTCTGATGTGCACAAGAGACATATTTAGAAAGCTAATGAAGTCTATTTTCCAACGAATCAAACGGCACTTGTTGGAGCTTCCTACACAAAGTTATGGCAATTTCATTGGATGCTGCACGAGCTGTCGGAGGAGGCGAGACTTGACAAACATAAAGAGTTCGAGTATTGCAATGCAAGTAAGGATAAAATCCGACCACACCATGGCTTTCTAAAGGTTGAGAAGGACTCCTTTTCAGGTTCCAAACGGATTTGGAAGCCCCTTGAACAAGAAAACAAAACATATAAAGATTTGAAACCGATTCGGACTCGGATTGGGACACCAGGCAAGATCGATACTAAAATGTCCATAACTTTCACAATCGAGTCCGATTTGGGCGTTCTTGGACTCGTTGGAAAGCTATTTCGAAGCCCCACACAATGGACAAGGTGCCAGCCACGAAATCCTCATAGTCAGATCGCAAATTAAGTGAGAATTCAGAGGTACCAATTTAGGTATTTACTTTTTAGTTCGTATTGGAGTTTGTTTCGGCCTTAGGCCGAGTTGTGTGTGAGTTTTAGTCAAGTCCGTGCATTGTGCACCAATATAAGGCCAGGGCCTTAGCCCCATTGTAACTCATGTTATGATTTGAGAAATAGAAACCAGAAAATCATCATGGTTTGGTGGCCATTGTTGGTGTGTTCTTGAGATTTCCATCGAGGAATTGCTCTTGGTGTGTTGAATCCAATTGTGGTGTTGGATTCTACTCGCTGAAACCGATTTCTCTACCCTTCGTTCACGTGCTACGATGTGCGTGGGAGAAGGCTTATCTTGGAGAGGGCATCCAATAAGGCATATCGTGAAAGATCAGGTCCAAAGCAGCGGGGTTCAGCTAGCTCGCTAGGTGGATCCGAATCATCTTGGTATCGAGCGTGGTTGATCACGATGCGAGGTTGCTGAATTTTTCTTGATGGCGGGTGTTGTGGTTCTTGACCAAGCAGAGAGAGATGGTAGTGGAGAGGTGGGAGTGTTCTGTCTCACCCTCCCCTCATCTGATATATATATTCACATGGAGTATGCTTTTCAGTTATGCCCTTACATCCGTACATCCCCATTTGGGGCACTTATGTCATTACACATGTTACTCTGGCTCTTATAACCTCCTAACAGGCTTCTTTGGGCTTAGGTGGGGCCACCCCTACAACAAGAGCCTCTCATGGTGAAGGGCTTCACGGGGCCGAAGCCATGTCGCCGAGTCCTTTGGCCCCTCCGTCCCCTTCGGCTGTGAATTTCTCCAAGCTTGTGGTTGGGGGCCGAGTGCAGGATGGAAGGTGCCTAGTTGAAGTGAGGCAGCGCGCGCTCCGTCCCCTACCCTTGAGCGGGTGGCGGCGGTGGCGCCTAGCTAAAATGAGCGCGCGCTCCGTCCCCTACCCTTGAGCGGGTGGCGGCGGAGGCTGGCGCCTGGTTAAATGAGCAGCGCTCCGTCCCCTACCCCTCGAGCGGGTGGCGGCGGAAGGCGGCGCCTAAGTCGAACCTGGCGTGCGTGCTCCGTCCCCTACCATTGAGCGGGTGGCGGCGGAGGCTGGCGCCTGGTTAAATGAACAGCGTGCGCTCCGTCCCCTACCCTTGAGCGGGTGGCGGCGGAGGCTGGCGCCTGGTTAAATAGAGCGCGCGAGCTCCGTCCCCTACCCTTGAGCGGTGGCGGCGAGCGGCGGCGCCTGGTTCAATGAAACGCGCGCGCGATCCGTCCCCTACCCTTGAGCGGGTGGCGGCGGAGGCGGCGCCTGGCTGAAGCCTAGCGCGCGCTCTCGTCCCCTACCCTTGAGCGGGTGGCGGCGAGGCTGGCGCCTAGTTAAAGTAGGCGCGCGCGCTCGTCCCTACCCTTGAGCGGGTGGCGGTGGAAGCTGGCGCCTAAGTGAAGCCTGGCGCACTCGCTCGTCCCTACCCTTGAGCGGGTGGCGGCGGCGGCGCCTGGTTAAAGTAGGCGCGCGCGCTCGTCCCCTACCCTTGAGCGGGTGGCGGCGGAAGGCGGCGCCTAAGTCGAAAACCTAGGCGCGCGCGCACCGTCCCCTACCCTTGAGCAGGTGGCGCGGAAGGCTGGCGCCTAAGTCAGCCTAGGCGCGCGCTCCGTCCCCTACCCTTGAGCGGGTGGCGGCGGAGGCTGGCGCCTGGCTGAAATGAACAGCGCGCGCTCCGTCCCCTACCCTTGAGCGGGTGGCAGCGGAAGCTGGCACCTAAGTCGAACCTAGGCGCATGCTGATAAGAACATGTACCCTATGGATATAATCATATTTGCTATACTTGTTGTTCGAATTACAAGAGCTCCTCGCACCACTTAAATTATCAGGTGAGTTCGTTTCAAACAGATTTCACTTTGTTTGACAAAGAACTTATGATATTACATAATGAGAGTTTGTTGCGTTTGTTATTATGTACCGACATTTATGATGAAGATCATGCAATACATGAGGCTACACATATGCTAAAACCGAGGGCGGTTTTCTATCAAGAAGGGAGGATGATGTGACCACGCCACAAACACATACGACTATAGCGCCCAATATCAAGATTGAACTAAAGGTGAATTCGTTTCTTCAGCCTTCGTATGTTACTAAGAATAGACCGCTACCTAATGCAAGTGATTTAATTGTGCTTAGGAACTTGGGAAAGGATGAAGGAAAGGGACATGGAGTCCTGGACATGCATGGAAGGAATAAGGGAGGTCACCACGTCACTTTGGGACCACGTCAAGCACGAATTCGAGTTGGACACGTTTTGGAATCAGACTCGGACTGCTGCGATGGTACCAAGTTCAAACGGGCATAACTTCCTCATACGGACTCCGTTTGGGACGTTCTTGTACTTCATAGAAAGCTTATGAAGTCTACTTTCCAACGGATCCAACCTCATCTTCAACTTCTATCCGAACCGGCCGCAATCGTCAAAAGAGTCCACATTGGTCACGTACTAGAATAGGATTCGGACTGCTGCAATGGTGCAAGTTTAAACGGACATAACTTCCTCATACGGACTCCGTTTGGGACGTTCTTGTACTTCATGGAAAGCTTATCAAGTCTACTTTCCAATGGATCCAACCTCATCTTCAAATTCCATTCTAGCCGGCCGGAATCATCAAAACAATCCACGTAGGTTTCTGAGTCCGAGTCAAAGGGTGCTGCACCACCTCCACTTGGGCCCATGGGCCTTGTAACCTAGGGTGTACCCTTTGGGACGCCTCCTGGTTGTTTTCACTATATAGGAGCCGTCGCCTCCGTTTCTAGGACTTAGGTTTTGTTTAGATCAGTTTAGCCCTTGTGCAAACTGCACGTTCTCTTGTATCGGCTAGACCAACAGATTCGTGTTACAGAACCTCAACTATCCTTGTGCGACTTTTATATCTAGCAAGTTTCAGGTTGCTCACTATCCTTGTTCTTGCGTGTTCTTGGTTGCATGCAGGAATAGACCTTCGTGGTCAGGTCAACCGTGTTCTTGCACGGTTGATAACATCTTGGGGTTGGTTCAGCGATTGCTAAAGGCGCAAGTGGCGTCTCGTGCGGTTGTAGTCGGATCGCAAGAGTCATCTCCACGAAATCGATAGTTATCATCCTATCGGAAGATCGGGACCCCATCGCCTCATCAGTTGGTATCAGAACTTCAGTTGACCGGTAGGAATTCTTTGTATCCCTAGTTAGTAGATTGATTTTTATTTCCCATAGTCCAGAAAAATTGCCCCACAAAAGAGTTAATTTCCGCTGTCCAAACCCGTTGTGCCTTTCAATCTGTTAGTTTTGGTTTGCTAAATTGAATTTATGTCCATTTTAGCTTTGTCTAGTTGCTGGTCATATCCTTGATTCCATAAAAATCCAAACAAAAAAATCCCTATCACAAACCCTAATTCCAATTTCGGCTGATTTTCCTTTCTTTGCAGCCGCCACCAAAACGTCATAACTTTTGATTCCGAGATTATTTTTGAGTGGGACCACCGCCATTAGTTTCCAAACTTCATTGTACATCTATCTGTAGAATTTCACGTCATTCCAGTAAGGCCGTTAAGAGATATCTGCGGTGCAAGTTCACCTAAAAATCCAGATTGAATCTGCAACAGCGGCACTTGTGAATTTTGTGCGAATTTTTCGGTCGGTTTCAGAACTTGGCCCCAAAACAAAAGTTGTAGCAAAAGCCGTTCGAAAACGGAGAAAAAAGAATAATTGAAAAAACGCAACTGACAAAAGTTACGGCTGAAATACCGACTTGCTGTCCAGTGGACAGAAATCTTCAGTTTCCAAGTTTTGGGTCAATCCTTGTGCCCTTCAATTCCAGATTGCATTCAATTGAATTATCTTGTATTTACCACTCCCATACATTGCCATACACAAGCCTTCTTCCATCTTTGGTTGATCAGCAACATAGGCTAAGTGCTAGATCGAACTATAATTCAATTCTGTGCAATTTCTGAAATTAATTGATTGCTTTCCTTTGCTACAAAATACATAGTCTATCCAAGCTCCACTTTTCTACTAACCGAACAGGTCTCGCTGTACCTTGCAATCGCTTTACTCATCACTTGAGTCAGATTTATCACAAACCAGCCACCGGTTGCACCACCTGTTTGTTTTGGTAAGAACTTGTAAGAATTTGGTAAGAGCTTGAGAGATGCGTGACTTGATTTGAGCCTCCATATCCTAGTAGTTGATAGGAACATTTACTTGTGATTTGTTTCCTTGTTTTCTACTAACAATGACAGGCTTGAGAAAATTGGTAGATTATGATGTCATCGCGGGCAGATTTGAACTTGAAGGGAAACAATTACCGGTATATATCTTGCCACTCACCGCTGAGAGTACGTTGTCGGACTGCTTCTTGTGGGTTACTATGATGGATAGCTACTTTGAAAGACAAGATCTTGATCCTTATGAGAAGATGAGCATGGCAAGGACGGCGCTGATTGGTGATGTTCAACATTGGTGGTCGAATCTCGAGTTCCACTATATATACACATGGGAGGAGATGAAAAAGAAATTGCGACATCGTTTTGTACCTCCAGCACTCACGGTCACAAGCGAGGTGGAATCTGAGGTAATTGAAAATGTTGATATTGTTTTGGTTTCTACTCCATCTCTGATACCTCGAGATACTTGAAGAGGTGAAGGATGATCTGGTGCATCTTATGCCATTAGAGGAGAAGTTTGAGGTAAATACAGTATCTAATGAGGACGATAATGACAAAGGTACTGATTTGGTGCTACAACAAGACATAGATCAACCTTGTGAGTATATACCTGCTGTAGCGCAATCTTTTGATATTCCTTATGTTGACTTGAACGAACCATGTGCTGATCTAAATTCTCACAATTTTGCACTTGTCGAATTAATTACACATAAGGAAGTATTTGATAGAATATCCCCTGCTGATGCATTGTGCTATATCAAGCTTAATGAGGCCGTTAGTTTGGATTGTGCTATGGAGAAAGTTTCTGAACTTGCATGTTCGAAATTCTTGCTTAGTGCCTACACCCTTGGGTATAAGTTTAATTTGATTGGAGATTATGGTGTAGAAAATCAATTTTTTGTATATTGAATATGCATAACTTATGATCACATGGATGAATTGAAGCTTGCTGTATTGGACAACAATTCTTGTGTGTTGAACCTTGTTCAATATGAGAAAGAAGTAAAATTTAGTACTCATCCAATACCTATGTGTTCATCTATTTTTGAACCATCTAACATTGACAATCTGAATAATGAAATTGATGTATGGAAGAACTTGCAAATCTTTTCACCCTTACTAGATGAATTTGCTATTGCTCAATTGAAATCTGATTATATCAAAGAACTTTGCTTGATTCCAAAAGTTGTAGCTTTACCCATATGTGCCACCACTACATGTATACAACTTCAAAGATTTGAATTGCATAGATGCTTCACTTACATTTGCAAAACAAGTTGCAATAATTGCTGTGTGAGAAATTTTGATTTGCTCATTAACATATATGATTACTTTTGGGTTAATAATATAATGAGCTTTTATGATCACTGTTGTTTTATAACATTAATTGTGCAACAACGAAGAACTGTTAAAGCGGATGACATATACATATACCATGCATACACCTTGGCTTCTCTGTTACCATACTTTCAGCTTATCAAAAGCCGAGGACGGCTTTACTTTCAAGAAGGGAGAATGATAAGAACATGTACCCTATGGATATAATCATATTTGCTATACTTGTTGTTCGAATTACAAGAGCTCCTCGCACCACTTAAATTATCACGTGAGTTCGTTTCAAACAGATTTCACTTTGTTTGACAAAGAACTTATGATATTACATAATGAGAGTTTGTTGCGTTTGTTATTATGTACCGACATTTATGATGAAGATCATGCAATACGTGAGGCTACACATATGCTAAAACCGAGGACGATTTTCTATCAAGAAGGGGAGGATGATGTGACCACGCCACAAACACATACGACTATAGCGCCCAATATCAAGATTGAACTAAAGGTGAATTCGTTTCTTCAGCCTTCATATGTTACTAAGAATAGACCGCTACCTAATGCAAGTGATTTAATTGTGCTTAGGAACTTGGGAAAGGATGAAGGAAAGGGACATGGAGTCCTGGACATGCATGGAAGGAATAAGGGAGGTCACCACGTCACTTTGGGACCAAGTCAAGCACGAATTCGAGTTGGACACGTTTTGGAATCAGACTCGGACTGCTGCGATGGTACCAAGTTCAAACGGGCATAACTTCCTCATACGGACTCCGTTTGGGACGTTATTGTACTTCATGGAAAGCTTATGAAGTCTACTTTCCAACGGATCTAACCTCATCTTCAAATTCTATCCGAGCCGGCCGCAATCGTCAAAAGAGTCCACATTGGTCACGTACTAGAATCGGATTCGGACTGCTGCAATGGTGCAAGTTTAAACGGACATAACTTCCTCATACGGACTCCGTTTGGAACGTTCTTGTACTTCATGGAAAGCTTATCAAGTCTACTTTCCAATGGATCCAACCTCATCTTCAAATTCCATCCGAGCCGGCCGTAATCATCAAAACAATCCACGTAGGTTTCTGAGTCCGAGTCAAAGGGTGCTGCGCCACCTCCACTTGGGCCCATGGGCCTTGTAACCTAGGGTGTACCCTTTGGGACGCCTCCTGGTTGTTTTCACTATATAGGAGCCGCGCCTCCGTTTCTAGGACTTAGGTTTTGTTTAGATCAGTTTAGCCCCTTGTGCAAACTCCACGTTCTCTTGTGTCGGCTAGACCAACAGATTCGTGTTCAGAACCTCAACTATCCTTGTGCGACTTTTATATCTAGCAAGTTTCAGGTTGCTCACTATCCTTGTTCTTGCGTGTTCTTGGTTGCATGCAGGAATAGACCTTCGTGGTCAGGTCAACGTGTTCTTGCACGGTTGATAACATCTTGGGGTTGGTTCAGCGATTGCTAAGGCGCAAGTGGCGTCTCGTCACGGTTGTAGTCGGATCGCAGAGTCATCTCCACGAAATCGATAGTTATCATCCTATCGGAAGATCGGGACCCCATCGCCTCATCACGTGCGCTCCGTCCCTACCCTTGAGCGGGTGGCGCGGAGGCTGGCGCCTAGTCAAAGTAGATGCGCGCGCTCCGTCCCTGCACTAAAATTGGAGCTTGGCGCCGATATTGTTGCGCTTTGGAGCTGTTGTGACCTTGCGATCTGGTAGTGCGCTTTTAATGGCGGTGGAATCACGCGGATGCTGGCGGCTGGCGAGAGGTCGGTGTCGCGTCGTCGCGATCTGCCATCTGCGAGTGGGACACGAGGCGACTCACGGCCGTGCGTCGTGGGATGTGGCGGTTGCGTGACGCGGCGTTCGCCTCTTCCCGAGGAAGTTGGGCGCGTGTTGAAGCGTGGAGGCATTGTCGCTGTTTGGTTACCTCACGGGCACGGCCCTCTAAGCCCGAGTCGAAGGCGGAGATTGGCGACACGCAAAAGCAACGAGCCTTGTCGGTGTCGCCGTCGAATGAGCCTCGCGACCTAGCCGAGAGTTCACAATGTATGGGGTGGCGCCACTCTCCTCCGGGAAGTATGTTGGACAGGGCGGCCCCGCGAGGACGGGTTCAGCCCATCCGTATCTCGCTTTGCTTCGCATTCCGCTCCTTGTAAGTCGCCCGGCCGTTTCTGCGCGCCATTGTGTCTATTTGGTCTCCGCGACTTACGTGATCTTCGCGCAATGGTTCGGCTAGAAGGCGCGAGCACGCGATTGCGGCGCTCCTCGGCCGTACACGCAAGGAGCACGGACTCGCGAGGCGCGATCAAGCGGCTAAGCAAGGCGGTAAACCGCACATGCGAGGCTCAGGATTCACGTGCTGGCGCGGTGCGGGAGCTTCCGCCGGGACTCGGCGCTCGGGGCGGTGATAGCCTGCGGTGTTATCTTCGTGGCGCGGCCCGCTCCCGGCTGCCGTATCGACCAGCCACCTGCCGCCGGAGCGCGCGCCTTGAATACCCGGCACCCTCTGCGCGCGAACGAACCCGTGCTCGCGGGCATCGTTGGTGGAACTTGCCAACCGGGGAAGCCCTTTCCCGAAAAACCACGGTTGATGGTGCGTTATCAACCGCGGCCGTGAGGCGCGCCCCTACGGAGAAACCATGGGGCGGCGGGAACCGTAGCTGGTGTTGTCGCGGAAGAATCGCTTGTGCGCCCGCGAGCAGCGCCCTCGGGCGCGATCCCGCCGCCCGGCCGAGGGTCGTCGCCGTTGCGGGGCCTTGTCGCGGGATTACGTCGTGCGCGCGGAGAAGACCTCCTCACTGACCACGAGGCGCCCGCCTCCCACTTGGCGATCGAACGGTGCCACTTCCTACGCGACGAGTGGCGCGGGAGGTAGGCGTGAGTCCCTCTCTTCACATGACTTCGCGAGACTCTCTCCGATCTGCTCGCTCATTCTGTCAACATCAGGCGAGGCGAAGTCTCCGGGCGTGGCGAAGGATCGAGCAGCGGAGGTGTCTGCGAACTCCAAAGCCTTGTGCGGGTGCCCGCGGTGTGCATTCTTTGTTGGCGTGGCGTGGCCTTGGTAAATCTGGCGCGTTGGGGCGGGGCTGCTTCGCTCGGACTTCCTCCCTCGCTGGAGACACTTGGCGTCCTCACCGCGGCCGCGAGCGTGCGTGACAACGGCCTTGACCGAGAGATGTTGTCGTCATGCGAGGGAACTCCTAGCGCTCACGCTGCGAGCCTCGAGATGAGGGTAAATATGTGCGCTTCAGCTTGTAAGGTATTCTTTGGCGCTGCGGCGTGTTGTTTTGCGGGCGCTTGCCCTCGGCCGGTCCTTTGGCGAGGCCGTGTTCGGGGCGGAGGGCTCTGAAGCCAGCCGTGAAGCACACAATGCTCTTGCAGCGATGGATGAAGAGCTTGCGCTGGAGGCGCCATGGCGGCGCTGGCAACTCGAGGCCACGGAAGCCAAATGCGCGTGGTGAGAACACGCCGCCTTCTGCAGCGGTCGCCGTCCTAGAAGGAAAAAGCCCGGTGGCGGAGTGCTGCAGGAATAGCCGCGTCTTGGAAAATGCGTCCATGTCGGCGTGGCGGGCCATGGAGTCTCTGAACCAGGCCCTCCGAGATCGTGCGTCAGTGCGGAAACTACGCGGGCGGAGGCCCGCCGAGATGCTCGGGTTGATCGAGGAGGCGGCGTTGCTCTTGCGGCGCGAGAACCTTTGGCGACAACTGCGGCTATCTTGGTGCGTGCTTAGCCTCGCCCTTCTTCACACTCGTGGGTGTAGACATACCCATGGCTGGTGAATCCTCAAGCTGGATCCTCCCGCCGACCGGAGGTTATGTTGGGCGCCATTCGCTCCATCGGGCCTAGCTGCGAGAACTTCCATCAGCGGATGCAGGGCGCCGGGAAGATGCGGCGAGGTCGCCGTGCAGCGAGCGTTGCATGGGGAGGACCTCCTCCGCTGGCTCGAAGAGTCCTTCAACGTCCACAGCGGCGGCAGCGCGGGTTCGTCGCACGCGCCAAAGTGGCGGTTGGTCGGGTAGGGCGGGGATGATGTCTGGTTCTTATGCTTGTAACACTGTAACCCCTTTGCTTTTACAATGAAACCAAGTTGTACTTTATTCCTGGTGTTACTGCCGCGAAAGGAAGACCTCCGCATCTTGTTTATACTTGGAGGTGCGTGGGAAGACCTCCGCATCCTTCTTCGGTCTTGAGCTTGTCCTTGTCCTCCCCACGGACAGCGCCAAGCTGTTGTGGTTCTTGACCAAACAGAGAGAGAGATGTTAGTGGAGAGGTGGGAGTGTTCTCTCACCCTCCCCTCATCACGATATATATATTCACATGGAGTATGCTTTTCAGATTATGCCCTTACATCCGTACATCCCCATTAGGGCACTTATGTCATTACACATGTTACTCGGCTCTTATAACCTCCTAACAGGCCTGCTGGGCTTAGGTGGGGCCACCCCAACAACAGCGGGTTCTATGAAGATTGAAGATGGCAAGGCGCGACATAATCTTGCCGAGCCAATCGGGAGGTGCCCCAATATGCGGCGTCTTTGCTGCGAGTGCGATCGTGACTACTTCTTAAGTTGTCATCGGAAGCTTGAAGGCAAGGTTGATGATTTGGGGCGCGAATTGATGCTTTGACGGAGGCGTTACGCAACCAGCACCACAATTTCAGCATGCTGAGCGGGGACCTCAATATCCCGAGCGGCGTGCACCATATGGAGACGCACGAACACGAAGAGGTTTTGATGGTGCAGCAGGCATTGCTCCACAACCGTGCCATGCTCGGGACTACGCGGTGCTGATCGTGGTAGGGACATGCGTGGTAGAGGTGCTGCCCGCGATAGAGGTATGCACGATGGTGTTGGGTTTACTCAGCGTGTTGCCGTGGATGATGGAATTGGGCGGATAAAAATTTCTATCACATCATTTAATGGTAAAGCTGAACCGGAGTACTTGGATTGGGAGATGCGTGTCGAACAAATTTTTGACAGCCATCACTATACGGAGGATAAGAAGATTCGGTGGCGACAATTGAGTTCACGGATATGCTCTTGTTTGGATGAACCAATTGTGTCGCGTAGGAGCTCGTCCGGATACTTGGGTACAATTGAAGAATATTTTGAGGCGGCGTTTTGTCGGCACACTACGAGGACCTTGTACAACCGGCTACAACGACTACGTCAAGGTAACTCTAGTGTTGATGAATATTATAAAGAGATGGAGATGTTGATGATCCGTGCAGGGACGAGGAGCATGATGAGGCTACTATAGCACGTTTCTTTAATGGGTTGAATGAGGATATGCAAGATAGGGTGGAGAGGGTCCATTACTAAACATTCAAGACTTGGTGCATCAAGCTGAGCGTCTTTGAACAACAATTGAAGCACAAACAAGCCAAGGGTGGACATGCTAACACTCAAACAAAGTCATGGAGCGTTCATTACATCAAGGCGATGATGTGGGTTCACACTCCAAAGTGCCGGCATCAAGCCGTTCAAATGGTGCTTTTTCAAAGGAGGCAAGCAACGAGGTAAAGAAGCAACTAAAACTGAGTCTAGTTTGCCTTCTAATGCTTGTGCTAGAGAAATTGAGTGTTTCAAGTGCAAGGAAGGGGTCATATGACGCGTGATTGCCCAAATCAACGAAGAGTGCTTTTCACTAAAGATGGCTATATTTAAACAAGTTCTAGTAGTGATTCTGGCGAAAATCTGGCGATTCCAATGAGAATGTTGTCTATTGTGATCCAGAATTGAATGGTGTTAATCTTTTGGTCGAGCGGTGCAAAGTAAAGAAACTGAAACCAAAGGACAGTGGTGGAATGTTTTCAGGTAGTGCAAGATCAAAAATAAAGCATGCAAGTTGATCATTGATGGTGGTAGTCATACGAATGTGATTAGCAAAGATTTGGTGTGTGCTTTAGGGTTGTCGGCGTGGAGGCATCCTCAACCACATCATGTGGAGTGGCTACACAACTCCGAAGGCTAGAGATAACTCACAAGGTGCGTGTTCTGTTTGTTGTTGTTGACTATGTTGGCAAGGTATCCTTTGTTTAGTACAATTTCAGGCTATCAAAAGCCGAGGATGGCTTTTCTTGAAGAAGGGGAGATGATGCGGATACGCACATGCTTAGCACTTTTAAGTCAAATACATTATTTCACTGGAAAGAAGTATTGAGCTGCATTAAATATTGTCAGGTGAATTTATTTCATAATGAATTTCCTTCTATTCGTAGGAACGATATACTACCTTATGCCAAATTTTTTTTATTATTAGGTTTGAATATTATGATGATTCCAGAGCCAAAGCAATGAAGAAGCACATGGAGAGTAATCATATTTGCTACCAAGAACAAAAATCTTAAAGCCCATGGAGATGAAAGGAGAAAGCCGCTTGCCCATGCAGCTGATCAAGGAGGAAAGAAACCCATGCAGTGGGAGAGCAAAAAGGGAGGAGCCCAAGGACTTAAACTACAAGTTTTGGATAAGATTTTCAAGCCAAATTCGGACCTCCCACGTGCTCAAGCCAATTCAAACTCGGATTCAACTCAGGATTCAATTCGGATTCGGTTCGGGACAGCCTGATAGGCAGTTACTAAAAGGCCATAACTTTTATAAGCGGAGTCCGATTCAGGTGTTCTTGTACTCGTTGGAAAGATAATGTCAAGGGCTACACAATGGATCTGGTACCACCTTCAAATTCATCACGAATAAAAAGTTATGACCGAAACATTATGACGGGTGGAAAATATGGTTTCCTTTTTATGAGAGTTCGTATCTAAAACCATATAGGGTTGAGTTGTACTTGGTTTGGGGACCATATGGACATCCCAAGGGGCTATATAAGCCTTGTATTGGCAGCCTTTAGGGCTCAGACCACGGTTGAGAAAAATCAATCTACTAAAGTTTTGAGTTTAGCATTGCTGCGAAATTCCTTATGGAATTAGGAGTATCTTCTTCAATCAAGATCGTTGAGCCTTTTCGCTGGGAATTGGGTGCACGATAGATCTTCGCTTGGCGGTCGTGAAATCAACACGAGTGTGTTTGGCGGATTAAAGTGTTCGTCGTTGCTGGCATTGGAGGATCATTACGATTCATCAAGACTCCGTGAGTATCCATCCTACGCCGAGAAGATCGGGCGACCCGTATCATCTTGGTATCGGGCGCGATTTACTCGGTAGGATCTTATCCCTTTAAATTTCAGTTTATTACTTGCTGTCCTATAGTCCAGAAACTGAAAATACAAAAAAATCCAAACCCTAGTTTCGCATATGTTATTTCCGTGAGTTTTATTAAGTCTTGATCCATTAGAAATTTGTTTACGTGCTGATCTTTGTGTTCCTTTGCGTTACTTGATCTTGTGTCTCCATAAAAAAGTAGATTCAATTTACTCTTGAAGTTGAGTCCGTGTCCCTAACTCCTTCGGATCAATCCGAGTACAACCTAGAATCCAAGTCGGATTTGGCTAACTGTCCACTTCGAATCCGTGTGGAATTTGCTATCCAAAACCAACTCTAGGGAGGTGTTAGAGTTCGCGTTGGCTTTCTTGAACACCATACATACAAGCTTCACTTATATCCTTTGACTACTTGAGACTAGTAATTGATATTGCATTGAGGGCTGCTCTGAATAGTCCTAGCTGAACATTGGGCTTGTGCATCACTCACCCGACCAATTAAAAAATTCAAAGTTTGTGATCTATATACCTCAATAGACTCAGAACAGTGAGTTGAACATATTTGGGTGATTGGCAAGGTAACAAAAAAAGAGGTGAGCAAAAAAGAAAAAAAGAGAGAGGAGAGAAGGCTGATTGGGTGAGTAGTTCTATTTCATATTTTCAATTTGAGTAACTAAAATTCTTGAGCAATCCTGTGCCCTCTATTCTTGTTGCATTGAGTCACATTGATGCAAACGAGACTCCTAATACTTGATGCAAGCGAGCTATTGTTCCTGATTGTTTCCATCTAGCTCATTCCTTTGTTGCATTGAGTCACATTGATCTTTGCGTGTGCGTTCATACACTTCACTTATATCTATTGGATCAGCACATAGGCAATATTTTCTAGCTTGGATTATTACTTAATTTACAACATCGTGAAATTCAGATTGTGTAGGATAAAAACTTCATAACCAAGCTCCACAAAATATCCTTTGCTGTGCAATTGTGAGTCACTTTTAAATCCGCTTGATCATCACTTGTTATTGAAACCACCTCCAAGTGTAAGTTTCTTTTGGCCTCAATTCACTTGGAAGGTGGAGACGACTACATGGGAGAGGAGCATGGTCTGAATTCCCGGTGACTCGCTTTCAACATCGGGCATCAAAAGTACATTGCAACAAGAGCTCCAATCAGGCACCACTGCTAAGTATGTACAACTTAAGGCGGATATGCAGGATTTCCGTATTGAGCTCAATCAACAAATGAAGGTGTTAGACAAAAACATCGTGAATGATATTGTGCAAGCACTTCGTCCCCAACAAGAAGAAGATAGCTTTGTTCCTTTCTATGGCGGTGATGATCCGAGGAGTATCTTGAGTGGGAGCGCGAATGGAGAAAGTGTTTAGATTTGAAACTTCCCAAAGACCAAGAGGTGATGCGTGCCACGAGGAGTTTGAAGACTATGCTTATAGTTGGTGGCAACAACTAATTGGAAAACAATTTGTTGTGGGGTGGCCCCCACCTAAGCCCAGCCGAGCTGTTAGGAGGTTATAAGAACAGAGTAACGTGTGTAACGACATGAGTGCCCCTAATGGGGATGTGCGGATGTAAGGGCATATCTGTAAAACATACTCCATGTGAATATATATATCGGGATGAGGGAGAGGTAAGGCGAGAACACTCCCACCTCTCCACTACCATCTCTCTCTGTTTGGTCATTAACCACAACGGTTGGCGCCGTCCGTGGGGAGGACAAGGACAAGTCGAAGACCGAAGAAGGATGGCACCGAAAAAGCTTCATCGGCGGCGGCGAAGGAAAGAAGACAGCTGGGTCGGGCGGCGGCGTGAACACGAGGCCGGCATCGGCGCCGAAAAGGCTGGCAGCGGCGTAAGCGCGATGGTCGCGGCGCCGGCGCTCGCGCCACAACGGCCGACCCGCCGGCGCGCTACAGCGACATCAACCCGTCGCTCGCACCACAACGATCGACCCGCCGGCGCCGCTACTGCGACATCAACCCGCGGCGCGCGCAGCGACGGCGCCGCCACCTCGCCGGCGGCCGGATCGAGGCGGCCGGGGTAGCCGCAACGAAAGCATCCGGCGGATCCGCGGTCGTGGCGATGGTCCTGCGCTGACCGTCCGCTGGGTGTTCGGCGGCCCGGCGGCACCGCGGTGGAAAGCGCCTACTAGCAGCCTCAGCGCGTTCCGGCGGGAACTGGGGACCTTCGCGAGCCGTCCGAGATATACAAGAGGCTCGAAGCCAGCAGAGCGCGCCAGTAATCGCGCCCGAGCCCACGCCGGAGAGGGCGGATGATGAGGCGATGGGGTCCCGATCTTCCGATCGGATGATAACTATCGATTTTGGCGGAGTGACCCTTGCGATCCGACTACAACGAGCGGCGTCGCTGCGCCTTAGCAATCGCTGAACCACACTCCAAGTTGTTATCAACCGTCATTCTTGCCATTCTAAGCCGCTATCCCGCGGGCTCGTCCTTAACACACGCTAAAGCTGGGGCCTCGCTCGAAGAAGGTCGGCCTGCCCAAAAGTTCAACGACTCCTCGGCCCTTTGCGTCGAAGCGCCGCCGGTCGCAAGGCGACAGCGGCGATGCGCCCCGCAAGAAGCGCTCGGGATAAAGGCAAGTAATCAATTCGTGAAGCAAGCACGCACTTTATTCATTCAATTAAAGGCGAGCGTTACAACGCACGCCTACACCTAGCCACGTTCGCGCGCACTGTGAGCCTTCATCTCTCGGAGGCCTCGGCGCCACCCTCGTCACGCCGCGGGACTTCGTCTAGAAATTGGCGAGGCTCCCCTCCCGTGAAGGGACTTCCAAAGCTCAACCTGCGCGGCGGCTATCGGCGTAGTCCCGATCCGCTCATAGAAGAATTTGGCGGGGTGTGGCGGCGGCGCGATTTCACCGGACATCACTCCGGCCCCGCCGTCATCTCGGTGAGGTTCTCCAGCCGGCGATGTGCGTACAACCACGGTGCGAAGGAGGCGCACACTAGGCACGCAGCCACATAGGCACGATGGTCGCCAAAGTTAAATCGCAGCCCCGCGCGCAACGTCGGCGGCATCATGGATCAGCGAAGGGCCGCGGCAGCTCCTCCAGGGCGGGCGTGGTCCGGCACCGCACCCACAAGTCTTTGGAGGTGGACTTCCAGCATTTGCAGGGCGTCCCACGCAATGACCGAAGCCTCGCCAAGCGTCTGGTTGTGCTCTGCTAAAGTCGAGGCAAGCTCGCCCTTTTCCTTCTCCAGCAAGGCGACTTGCTGCAGAAGGCCGTCCCGCTCCGCCGCGAACTTTATCCGCGCCGCCTCGGTGGCCGACTCCCGCGCCGACACGGCAGCCCCCTCGGCGTGTGCCTTCCCCTCGGCGCACTCCGCCTCAAGCTGGCGGATTCGGGCATCCTGGGCGGACCTGATGAGGACATCCTTTCCATGCATACAACCATGCCGACTCCATATCAAACTGAAACTATGATACAAGGACCAATGACTAGAGCGCGAGCACGTCTGCTTAACCATCAGGTGAATGCGTTCCTAAGTTTGCATACAAATGTTTCAAAGAATGGAATACTACTTAATTCTTGTGATGATTTAATTGTCCTTAGGAACCATGGGGAAGAACCACATGAGCTCAAGTATAGAAGTGGAACCGTCAAGCGCAAACCAAGTCCTGTTCACGAGTTTGACTCGGATTCGGCCTTGTTGACAGCGCCTACTTCAAACGGCCGTAACTTTTGATCCAGAAGGTTTCTCAGGGCCCATGAGTACTTGTTGGAAAGCTCTTGAAGTCTACTTTCAGATGGATCCGGCCTCACCTCCAAATTCCATCCGAGTCGACCAGAAACTGCAAAACAATTCACGTCGCTTTCCAGTCCGAGTCAAAGTGGGCCTTGGGCCTTGTAATTCGAGTCCTATTTGGCTTCCTTGTGTTTTGGCCGACCCTCCACCTTCTGTGACCCTTAAATAGGCAGCGCACCTCTTCTAGGGTTTGGGTTTTGTTTAGACTAAGTTAGCTTTTGCTGCTTTGCCTTGTACTTTCGCGCGTGTCGGCTAGACCGCCCGAATACTTGTCTTGAACCCCACCGTTTTCTGTTTTGATTGAATCTTACATCGTTACTTACAATTGAGTTGCTGTTCATCTTGTTCTTGCTTGTTCTTCGATTGCTTGCAGGAACAAGAACCCTCGTGGTTAGGTTGATCGTGCGCCGACAAGGTCACGAACAATCTCTGAGTTGGTGTATCGATCGCTAAGGCGCAACGTCCTGGATGGTTGTAGTCGGGTCGTCAACGTCATCTCTTTCCCCAATCGAATCTACCACTCTCATCGAAAGATCGGGACCCCTAGTGCTATCGGTTGGTATCGAGCTCAAGGTTGATCGGTGAGAGATCTTATCTAGTCCTTGCAATTTTTACCTCTGAGTCAGAAAACCAAAAAAATAGCGAGATCAGATCTATTCCCCAAAATCCGAAACAATTTGAGCCTTTATCTATTGCTGCATAGTCCTTGTTTGTTGAGTCTTCGGTTGCATCGTCGTGTCCTTTCTTTGGTCTTAGTGTCTAGTTCCTTTAGAGTTTGAGTTACTGTTCACGTTTTGGACTCACCGTTGCGATTAGATCCGAGCGTCATAGGAGGGCAAAAAAAAAAAAAAAAAAGAGGAGGACTCGGTTGCTGCCTAATTGGTCTTGGGTAGGACACGGTTTACGCCTAATTGGATTGGAGTAGGACTCGGTTTACGCCTAATTGGTATTGGAGTAGGGCCACGAGTCGGATTCAACTACATCGTGTGTGAAAAAAAAGAAAAGAAGGAGCAGGCAGCCGCATCTAGAAGAGCGCGGCATAAAAAAAAGAAAAAAAAGAAGAAAAAAACAGAGGAGAAGCGGCTAACTTTTGCATCGACCTCCGATTGAGCGATTCTTGATCCGTTGGAAAGAAATCGGAAGATAGAGTGAAAAAAGAAGTCGGAAAAACTGGAGATTTCAGAGCGCGTAAGCCATCGGGCACATCTGCGGCAGCCGACCCAAAAAGCGTCGTTTAGGGCCTCAAAGCGGGCCCAAACGAGAAAAATCAAGTTTCTCAGAATTCGCTCAAAATTGTGAGCCCTTCTGCGTGATTCTAAGGTACCTGTGAAGGCGGCACCCTTTTGAGCTCCAGAACTCCGTGTGCAAGCGCCATCTAGTTTCTTTACGCACGGTGTGTCTTCGTTTGTGTTCTAGGCTCGCGTCTCTAGTGCGGTCTAGCCTAGGACCAGCACGGTGCCGTCGTTGAGCGATCATTCAACTTGCTTTGACTAATGTGGTTCTAGTTATCCTTTGTTCACTCTCGGCCCACCTATAGCTCCACAGTTTGGCTACCACCTCACGGGGACTAGCGACCAAGGCAGCGATACACCCAATTTCCGGAGATATTGTCTTGACTTGTCGGCTGCCATCACCTCTGCTCGCTGTGGTAAGAACTTGTAAGAGCTTGACAGAACAGGTTGAGAGTGTGCGACTTGATTTAACCACATCCCGGTAGTTGTGAGGTATAACCTGCAGTTTTAATTATTTTTATCTTCTTGGTTTGTTTCTTGTGTTCTTCTAACAATGTCGGGAGAACCGGAGGACTGCGGGCAGCGCAACATTCCCCTCGGACTAGGGCATCATACAACACTTTGGCGCCAAATGAAGCTGCACACTGAAGGACTTGATGAGGATATGCGGGTCACTGCGAACGCCTTGGCCAATTGGAGGCGCGCGGATCGACACCAACACTACGCTTGCAACATTGGAGGCTTCGTTGGCACCATCAACACCTCACTTGCTGAGATTTTGAGGCGTCTTGATGAGAGGGCGTGCATCTCCCGCTGCACCGACTCGGCGTACTCGTGCCAACATTGGTGTCTTGGGCAGCGGGGTGGGCGAAAATGGTGGAGAGCGATTATGCGGTGACGAGATTGATGATGATGAGGGCGCTCACCGTCAGCGTCAACCACGCCGGGCTGAGTGCGTGACAATGATGAATCGCTTGGTAAGATTAAGTTCACTATGCCACTTTTGATGGAAAATATAACCACGATGCTTATATCACTTGGGAATTGGTGTTGATCAGAAATTTGCTTGTCATGCATTCACGAAAACAAAAGGGTTAGAGCTGCTACTAGTGAGTTTCTTGATTTTGCGTCTGTTTGGTGGAGTGAATATTCTAAGAAAAATCCTTTCACCATACCACAAACTTGGGATGCATTAAAAGAATCATGCGAGCTAGATTTGTTCCCTCATATTATGCACGTGATTTGTTACATAAGTTGCAACAATTGAGGCAAGGTAGTAAAAGCGTAGAGGAATATTTTCAAGAATTGCAAGCAGGCATGCTGCGTTGTGACTTAGAGAGAAGCGAGGAAGCGCTATGGCTAGGTTTATGGGTGGTTTGAATCGGAAATTCAGGATATCTTAGCTTACAAGGAATATAATTCTATCACTCGTTTATTTCATCTTGCTTGTAAAGCTGAAAGAGAAATCTGAGGGACGACAGCGCGAGCACTAGGACTAACGTTTCTGCAGTCGTGAAACATTTGGTCTCAACGTGCATCTGCCGCACCATCAAGCCAACCCCTGCACCTTCTTCCACCAACAGCAAGCCACGGTTGTCATCATCAAATTCGGCATCTCGGGCATCCGAAGCAACAAAGGGCAGCCCAAGCACATGCAAAGAGCTCTTCGTCCGTTGCATCTACGGGACGAACAAGGGATATCAATGTCATCAATGCAAGGGTATGGCCATGTGAGGTGAGTGCCCAACCAAGCGTGTTCGATTGTGAGAGATGATGGTGGGTATTCTTCTGCTAGTGATTTGGATGAGGATACATATGCTATGCTGCGGTGACCATGCGGGTAGTGGGAAGGAGCAAGAAGAAGAGCACATTGGTGCTGAAGATGCGAGCGCTATGAGAGCCTCATTGTGCAGCGTGTGTTGAGTGCACAAATGGAGGCGGAGCAAAATCAGCGGCATCCTTTTCCAAACAAAGTCGTCGTGAAGGAGCGTTCATGCCGAGTGATAATTGATGGAGGAGCTGCAACAACGGTGAGCTCGATATGGTGGAGAAGCTTGCGTTGAACACCAAACCTCACCCACACCCTTACTACATTCAATGGTTCAATAACAGCGGCAAGGTGAAGGTAACACGAATGGTGAGAGTAAATTTTGCTATTGGTTCTTATCACGATGTTGTAGAATGCGATGTTGTCCTATGCAAGCATGCTCTATCTGTATTAGGTAGACCGTGGCAATATGATAAAGATTCACTGCATCATGGTAAGACAAACCAATATTCTTTTGTGCATCATGACAAAGAAAATTGTGTTACATCCTATGTCTCCTGAAGCTATTTTCAAAGATGAGATTGCTAGAGCTAGTAGAGAGAAAAATCAGGAGCATAATAGGAGTGAAAATCAGATTGTTGCAAGTGAACTTGAGCAACATAAAAGAAAAACTCTAAATCTGTTCATGAGAATAAAGCTGAGATTAAATTGCAAGGTGCATGTTTTCTTGCTACTAAGTCTGATGTGAATGAGCTGGATGCTAGTACTTCTATTTGCTATGCCTTACTTTGCAAACAAGCTTTATTTTCATTTGAGGAGGTACCTTCTTACGTGCCTCCTGCTGTCACTAATCTTTGCGGGAGTACATGGATGTCTTTCAAAGGGCGTGCCACGGGGCTACCACCGGTCGAGGATTGAGCACAGTTGATTTGATTCCGGGCATCTTTGCCCAATCGTGCATCATACAGGACCAATCCGGAAGAAACTAAGGAGATTCAGCGTCAAGTTCAAGAATTGCTTGATAAAGGTTATGTGCGTGAGTCTCTTAGCCCTTGTCTGTTTCGGTAATTTTAGTGCCTAAGAAAGATGGATCATGGCGTATGTGTGTGGACTGTAGAAGCGATCAATAACATTACCATTAGATATCGTCACTATTCCTAGGTTAGATGATATGTTGATGAATTAAGTGGCTCTATTGTCTTCTCTAAAGTTGATTTGCGTAGTGGGTACCACCAAATTCGCATGAAATTGGGAGATGAATGGAAAACAGCATTTAAAACTAAGTTCGGTTTGTATGAGTGGTTAGTAATGCCATTTGGTTTAACTAATGCACCTAGCACATTCATGAGATTAATGAGCGAGGTTTTGCGTGCTTTCATTGGTAAATTTGTAGTGGTCTATTTTGATGATATATTGATATATAGCATATCACTAGAGGAACACCTTTGCCATTTCACGTGCTGTTTTTGATGCTTTACGTAATGCACGTTTATTTAGTAACGTTGAGAAGTGCACATTTTGCGGATCGAGTCTCTTTCTTGGCTATGTTGTTTACTCCACAGGGCATAGAAGTTGATCAAGCCAAGGTTGAGGCAATGTGAGGTTGGCGACTCCTAAAGCATCCACAGCAGTGCGAAGTTTTCTAGGACTTGCTGGATTCTATAAATGCGTTTTGTGAAGGATTTCAGCACCATCGCTGCACCATTGAATGAGCTCACTAAAAAGGGGGTGCGTTTACTTGGGGAATGCAGGAAGACGCCTTCAACACATTGAAAGATAAGTTAACACATGCACCATTACTCCAACTTCCAGATTTTAGTAAGACTTTTGAGCTAGAATGTGATGCTAGTGGAATTGGATTGGGTGGTGTGCTGTTGCAAGATGAAGCTGTGGCATACTTTAGTGAAAAATTGAGTGGGCCTAGTTTGAACTATTCTACTTATGATAAGGAATTATATGCTCTAGTTCGAACTTTAGAGACATGGCAACATTATTTATGGCCCAAAGAATTTGTCATTCATTCTGATCATGAGTCATTAAAGCATATTAGAAGTCAAGCAAAATTGAACCGTAGGCATGCAAAGTGGGTTGAATTCATAGAGTCTTTTCTTATGTCATAAAACACAAAAAGGAAAGGAGAATGTTATTGCTGATGCATTGTCTAGGAGATATACCATGCTCTCACAACTTGACTTCAAAATTTTTGGATTGGAAACAATTAAGAGCATTATGTTCATGATGATGATTTTAAAGGCGTGTTGCTGAATTGCCAGAGAGGAAAAACGTGGAATAAATTTGTTCTAAATGATGGATTTGTGTTTAGAGCTAACAAA